>VXBB01019026.1:682885-828774 GCA_013399915.1 Illadopsis cleaveri
GGGGGGGTTGTCAAATAATGTCAGCTGGTGGTTTTGGGGATCCCCGCAGGACGCGGTTGTCCCATGCAGCCGCCCGGGGCCGCTGTTCCCCCGCGGAGATGCTCCGGCAGGCGGGCGCGGCGCCCGGCTCCCGTCAGCAAAGGGCTTCCAGCTTCCAGGGCTTCCAGCTCAGGGCAAAAAGACTGATTATGCTAACTTAGCATCTTCAGAAACAGCAACACTGATTTCCCACCCCCCCTCCCCCCCTTCTTGTTTTTTAAATTTATTTAAAGCTAGGTTTTAGGCTCTGGCTGAGCAGCCCCATCGCAATCTATGTCTGAAACAGGAATANCAGGACAGTGAGGGCAGAGGGCAAAGGCAGGGCAGCTTCACCCAAAGAGAGCAGAGTCCATCTGCATCAGCCCCACAACCTGTGTGTTCTGAACTGAGGACACAGGAGGGTCTGGGTTCAAGGCATGTACTGCAGAAATATAAGGACTAGGGGAGCCAAGGTTAAATTGTTTTGCACACGATTTGGGTGGGTTCCTATTAGGGTGTCAGCAGCCACCAGGTACAGTAGGTGCCCTGTCAATAACAATAACATCCTCAGTGTTTAGCCCAGTCCAACAAATGAGCACTGGAAAACACTGTTCACAAATCAGCATAATGGAGCCTAGAAATATCAATAAGTCATCCGGAACAGCCTAAGAAAACCTGGACAAGATTACCAAATCTAAGAATATCACTGTGGAGGTGGACAGAGTACAGGTAACAGCTACCTGAGTATAATAAAAGGCAGCTGGAAGTGGGTTCCTGAAGTATGAAGCTTTTACATTAGAGTCAAGGTTTTGTATTAATTACATGTTCCTATAATGTTCAGCAGAGTGCATTACTGATCAGTTTGCAAATGCTTTAAAATAAATATTTGGAGATGAGAGCCCCAAAAATTTAAAATTGGACATAAAGTTACAAACAAGTGCCAAAACCTCACAGAAGCATTGCAGTCAATATTAATCACAGGAAGAAGAAAATGCTTTAAAACAAAGGATTCTAAATCTCCTGATAAGCTATTAAAATATAGCAAAAGCATTTACCCCTTCCATTTGTTTAAGGCTGTGGAAATGATACCTCTCACTGCCCTTCACTCCCTCCTTATTTTCATGTGGGAGATTTCTCTTCCATACATTTTAGAAATATCATTTTACTATTGTTAGTTTTCTTGCTATTTTATATTTAAGGAACAATAGCTGTATGTATTGCAGATTGTCTATTGCATAAATCCAATTATATATTTTTAAACTAACAGGTGTTAAGGAATTTCACACCTTGAAATTTGTAAGCTCATTTAGCTCTGGATCTTTCTAGAAAACAGTTTTCTCTCCAAATAATTCCTCTGCTATATTTGCAAGACCCACCCTTTCATTATATTACTATTTAGTGTACAGACAAATCACAGAGTTACAGAACCATAGAATGGCTGAGATGCAAACAGACTTCTGGAGGTCAGTTTATGCAGCTTCCCCAGCTCAGTCAGGGCCAGGGATCCCCAAGGATGGAGACTTCATAACTTCTCTGGTCAGCCTGTGCCAGTGCTAGGCCACTCTCACAGTGACAAAGTGTTCCCTGTTTTTTAGACAAAGGCCCCCTCCATTACAGTTTGTGCCCATTGCTTCTGATCCTGGCCCTGGGCACCACTGGAAAGAGCCTGGCTATGTCCTCTTTGCATCTTCCCTTTAGGTGTGTATAAATATACACACACACACACACATATACACATTATATATGTAATATATATATAGTATACTAAATAAACTATATAATAAACTTGTTGAAAGGTGTTGATGTGTGTGGGTGTGGGATGACTTTGCTAGCTAGGTGATTAGAGGACTTATAAGATTATTACTTCTAGGATAACTGGCCTTTTAAGAGACTTGTGGGAGATTTTCATTGGCATATTTTGTGTTAGTCAAAAATACTGTGAATCAAATTTATTCTCAAGTTACTTGAGCAAAGGAGGAAATTACACCTGGTCTTTTAGTTTAAGAGTTGTTTTCTGCTCCAAGGTCCCAGACATATAGTGTCAAATTCAGAAGTGGAACAGATGACAGTGTAAGAGATACACAGATGAATCAAAAGGTGTGTGGATGTGGCACTTGGGAATATAGTTCATCACAGTTTAGTGATGAACACAGTGCTGCTGGTTTAATGGTTGGACTCAATGGTCTTATATGTCTTTTCCAACTTTAGTGATTCTATGATTCTTTGTGAGATGGCACAGAAAAGTTTGATGTCTTGCTTTGCTGCTCTGCTTTTCACTCATTGGTCTGTGTGGTATAACCTCTGCTTTAGTCTGGAAACTGCCATCCTGTGCCTCCCCTTAAGGCTGCAAGCGTTCTTTTCTGGTGGACATAGGTTTTCTTCATAGCATCATTTGTGTTATCCTTGTGCACTGACTTGCCATCCTTTCTTTCTCTCTGTCCTTTTCCAGGGGAGTAAACACATACCAAAAATGTCCGAATGGCTGCATGTCTGCAGTCAGAAGGCTCAGTATTCCAATGAACACCAGACATACACATGTACTCCTTTTATTTTGTAGTATATTCATAACTCATACTTTCCATGTGCTGTACTGAATATTTACCCTAGAGTATTTGCATGCCTATCTGGTAAGCCAGTATTTGCAAAGGAAATGTCATTTGCCTTCAAGTTATCAAAATAAGTATTGAATTTATGTCCCATGTCTCAGGTCCTAGCTGCAGTTTTCTTTTAGAAAAAAGGCCTTCAGTCCTTCAGTACTCTCTTACTTCCTGATACTGTATTGAAGTGTTTAGTTACATCTCAATAACATCTTTGGAATGACTGATTAATAAAGAAATCAAGTTGTTTCCTTTTCTGGTGAAAAAACCATATGCCTGCATGCCTAAAAATCAACGTGTGCTTAAAAGCTGTGCTTGAAATCTAAGGTGTATTGTATGTCAAAATATTTCAGAAGTAGCTAGTAGCCCTGCATTTTGCTGGATGTTGCAGCAAGGGTTAGGGAGGGATGACGGCTGCATAAGGGGTGCCCTGATATGTGAGCCTTGAGAATCCAGCATGCTCTGTGCTTTCAGGGCCTCTCTTTTTAAGTCAGGCAACCACTGGAAGGGAAGGATGGGGAATAATGTGAGCAAAGCAACTGCTGCTTCATTAGTTCTTGTATTACTTGTGCTGTATAGCAGCCTGCATGATTACGAGTGCAAATCAGCCAAACCTGTCGCCAGCAAAATTAGTGATGGAGGCTGGTCAGTAGTTTGTAACTTATCAGTTAGTGACCTTCCTGGGGTTAGGGGCACTGGCCTGACTGCTGCTGAAGGAAAAGCTTGTGATGCCTTTCAAGTGCTCCTTAACTTGTCAGATGCTAAGGGGCTGCTGATTCCTTACTGCTTCTGCCCAGTTCTGATATATGTAACAGCCGCAGTACCTGCCACCCCTTATGTGCAGTACTGCTGCCTGAGCTGGGGTGGCTCTTAAGGTCTGTCTCTCTTATACCATCTCAGTGGAAGCAAAAAATGAAAATGTACACTTTGAGATGGAGCTTAATGATTTCTTAGTCTGTTTTTAATAGGCCAAATCCTGGGAAATCAGTGGATTGTGTTGTGAAAGTATATTGGTATTTGAGGCTCCCAATGACATTTGCTGTGTCATATTTAAAGTGATACTGAGCAGAATTCACACCACAAATTGTCACTGACATTAGTACAAATGACATGGTGAGTTATGGGGTTCTCTGTAAAACTTAGCCTTTCTCTGGATTAGTCCCAGGAACAGTTTTTCCCAATCAAGTCTTGAGCAACAGCTGAATTACAAATTCTGAATCAAAAACTCATGAGTATATCTGCTTCTCTTCACTACAGCGATTCAAGCTCAGAGATTCAAGCAGTTTCAGAACATGGCCTTACAAAGTCTAACTCAGGACAGTCAGTACTTTCTACTTTCTAGCACTTGTCCCTTCTTGTGGTGTTTTCTTGTTTGGTGTTGTTGTTGTTGTTNAACATTATCTTAATTACTGAAATACCACATACAGGGTCTTGATAGTTCATAATAAAATAACAGATGTGTTACAGCTAATGCAATGATGTGATACCAATGTGCACACTTTCTGTTCCTGTCCACAGTGATTTAGTGTTTCACTGCTGTAGCACAAATCTCAGCTAGTATTAAAAGTAAGCTTTAAGTATCAATACTTGTCCATTAATTCGAGTCTCATTGTCAGCATACACTGTTTTCTCTTATTCAGTCTGTCAAAACTATTCTTGTTAGAAGATCATTGATAGAAGAGCAGGAAATATAAATCTGGAAGACTGCTAAAAAAAGCAAAACTATCAAGGATAAAGACAATAAAGAAATTTTGCCTTTTTAAAATAGCTTTTAATTTTTTTAATATAAATTTTTATTACTGATTGATTTGGTATAAGTACAAGGTGTTGAAAAAATCAATTTTTGGTCCTCAGGAAAAAGGCTACTTCTGTCTGAGAACCAACATGGTGGTCCTGACTTGTCTGACCTGTGCTTACTCAAGCACACAAGGGAATTATTAGGTACCAATCAAAAGCATCAAAGGCTAGATTCAACTTTAAATTCATTAAAATGTGATTCTATAGAGGGGTCCAAACTCTTGTATCCTTGGTTTTCTATTTTAATGTAATTTTAGTTTTTGTTTTAGTTTTACCTTTTTTTGAAGCATTGGAGCTGATACTCTAAGAAACAATGATATTCCTCCTTGGTGTTGATTGAATCACCATGATAAACATTTGAAGGTACAAATATGAGAAACGCAGTGTTTATATGGAAGATGCCTAGAGGGCAAGATGCTCAGGCCAGTTTTGGGCATGAGGCTTAAACCTCACTGCAATAATACAGTGCACTGCCACTCAAATGTGGGCTGCTGAATCCAGGACCTGTTCTTCATTACTTTGTCTGCCTTGTTGAAGCACAGCCTCAGGAAGGTCTTTACTGCAATGGCTGTACTACAGTGTTGGTGAAGGCTACTCTCAGAGAAAAGGAAGTTGTTGGAAAAACATCTGGAAAAATATCTCCCTGTCAGGTAGTATAACAGGCTAGCTGGAGTCAACTGAAAAAGGCACCCTGTGCTGCAGATCCTTGTGTCAGCTGAGGAGTGGCACAGCAAAGCAGAGGAGTGCATTAGAGAGAGATTTCCTGAAATAAATGTAGAGAAAGTGAGTGGTGTTATCTTCTATATAGGCATTGTATAGTTTAAGTGAAGCTGAATCACTTATGTTTTCTCCTGGAAAAGAAAAGAATAAGCTGACCACAGAGAAGACCTTTGACTGCAATCACAATAAGTACTTGTGGTTTCTGCCCCTGGGGCTACAACCACTGCATCTGGTGTCTGAGGATGAACTGTGAGAGAACTGATGCTGTTGCCCTCCATACAATGCTCGGTCTAATGGCCACTCACATAGGGGAACATTACAAGTGCCTGAACGCCTCCACATTTAAAAAATGGGCAGGAAACATTCATTTTATGTTTGCTGTTAAGTTTAATGATTTGTGAAATCAACAGACACAAAAATCTCCCCCTTTTGCCAGGTATCAAGTTGAAATTATTTCTTTTTATATCCATTGCTTGCCCTTTTATCTGCTCCATTTGAGACTTTTCAGAAATGCACTTGGGTGTAATACCCTAAAACTCTTAAAGGAAATTGCTTTATCCAGTGCTTAAGGTGGGGCTGGAGAGCTGTTTTTGATCTACAAATACTATAAAGTGACAAAATGAAGACTTAGCAGGGAATGCAGTGAAGCTTTACAGAGCTCATGTTGGCAGCTGTTCATTTTTAGGTTAATGCATATTAGAGGATCTGCAATTGGTCAGCTGAGTTCTTTTTTAAATGTAAATACAGACCAGCAAAGCTCGCATCTGGTCAAACTGGTCTATAGTTTTCCTCAGTGTTTTTGAGTATTGAGGGCTTTGGTGTTGATTTATTGTAAAGTAAGCATAATAACAGAAACTCATTGCATGAGTATTCTGACCTAGCCTTAGGTTGACACGCAAGAGGAGTTTTCCTTTGCATGTTTTGTTATAGTAATATTTACTATACAATAACACATATTTACTATATAATTGCACATATTTTCATACATAGCTTTCAGGTAGTTAAGGACTGAAATACTCTTTTGGCAATGAATCAGTGAAGCAAGATTAAATATTTTGTCTAAGGTTAGTTAGTCAGTCAGTGGCAGAACCAGAGAAAAATGTCATTCCTACTGTTAGGCTGGGATATCCAGAGGGCCCCGTGGACCACTTTGTGAGCTTTTTTAATTTGTGAATGATTCAAAGTGATGTCTTGTCAGTGGAGTTACTCAGGTAGTCTTATGTGCATATCCAGAGACGAATTTTGTGTCCAGGTAGTCTTAAAATGACTCATTAGAATATGTTTTTACAGTACATATGAATCAATTGTTCTTCCTTGCCTGCATCTCTTCTGAAGCTCCTGGTATTATGACAGTATTTCCTATACAAAGTTAACTGAATATAGTGGTTAGAATCCTCTTCCTTCCACTAAATTAACTTCCTCACTAAAGCACAGACTGAATAAAATTCTGTCTTCTCAAAAAGCATAACACAGAATTAAACATCAACATAAGTGAATGAAAAATCAGCTAAGTGATTCCTGAGGGATGTGCCACACATTCTTAGTAAATTTTAAGGTTTCTATGAAAAAAAAAAAAAGCAGTGCTCTTTTTTCTTTGCTTTTGAATATTTTTTCATGCATTACTTCTTGGCAAAACAGAAAAGTCTCAAGGATTTCAAATCATTTGCAAGAGATTTCAAAAGAAGCGCATGGATTTACTGCTATGCCCTACTGCTCTGAAACTCCATTACTAAATGCATCCTGGTAAATACAATGAACAGCATTTTGGCCTTCAGGGTAACTCATTGGCACAACTTGCATCCTGATACCTAAACTTTCTTCCCACACAAAGCAGAATGTGTGTTTGAAGCTCTCTTTGGCCTATTCTGTGTTCAAATCCATGCCTAGGTGTTGTCTGGGAGCACAAAAGCTGATTAAATGCTTCTCTAAGTGGGAACCAGCTGCAGCTGAGCTTGTGCTCCAGCCCTATTTAGTGGGCTGTTACAGCTCTAGCATATGCGTACTTAAACACAACGGGTGTTAGGTTCACACTTTTTCAGCCTGTCAGAAGATTTGTTGAACTATGTTCATCTGGAGGAGTTGGGAATATCATACTGGCCTTTCACTTGAAGAGAGTTACTATCTCTTTGCAGAGATGACTTTTCAGAACATCGAGTATTCTGTTATTAGCTCAGGACTATTGTACAAAGCAAAGTATCAAACATTAACCAATTACAGAAAGCCACCTAAACCCATGAAGAACAAGGAAGTACAAGGTGAAAAAGAAGGACTCAGGCAACACCCAAAGCCATCTATCTTGACTCACATGTATTACTATACACTAAAACCCCAAATTCTCAGTTTCCAGAATTCCAACACCCCCTCAGCACCGCAGGGCAATGGGGACTGCTGTCCGTTCATCACGTGTTGTCTGTGCTCCATGGGGTCACAAGTTCTGCCTGCAAACTGCTCTGCCATGGGCTTCTCTCTCCACAGGGACACATGTCCTGCCAGGAGTGGGCTTCCCATGGGGTTGTAGCCTCCTTTAGGCATCCACCTGCTCTGACACGGGGCTCTATTTGGGCTGCAGGTGGATCTCTGCTCCACCATGGATCACTATGGGCTGTGGGGGCACAGCTGCTTCACCGTGGGCTGCACTGCAGACTGCAGGGGAATCTCTGCTCTGGGGCCTGAAGCACCTCCTGCTTCTTCTTCCCTGACCTTGGTGTCTGCAGAGCTGATTGCCTCACACATTGTCACTCTTCTCTCTGCATGGTGCTGCACATTTTTTTTTCCTTCTTTTGAACTGTATTACTCCAGAAGTGCTACCCACTGCTGATGGGCTCAGCTTTGTCCAGTGGCAGGTCCACCTTGGAACTGGCTGGCATTGGTTCTGTTGGACAGGGGGGAGGTTTCTGGGGGCTTCTCACAGAACCATCTTGCTACCAAAGCCTGGACACCTATCTTAAATATGAAAAATTTCTAGTGTTTATCCTTCAAATGCTTGAATGCAATTAACTTACGTGTAGAAATGACTCTAATAGTTCACTGTGGTATTACCTGTTAAAATAAAAGCTTCATGAAAAATAATTATCAGAAGTTTTGGCTTCTAGAAATCATAGCCCAAGGTATAGTAGCTTACTTTTCCTTGTCCTTTCTCCTGACCATATAATCTCCACTCATTATTAGGATCATAAATGTAATGTTAACACTACTTAGATCACATTCATGTTTTATACAAAGTTATTTGTTAATTTCAACATACGTATTATTAGTAAATGACCCTTAAAAGTAGCTCAGGTGAAGAACACCATTCAGGTATATTTATGTCAGAAAGAATACTGAAATTTCTCCTCACAGTATGTAAGTTGACTTTGTTCAAATTAATTTTTGAGAAATTTAAAGTAAATAAAGATCTCTTTCAATTTTTTTGCTATATTTTTATGCTAGTCATATAATTAGTGCAGAGAAATGAAAAAATATCTTTCAAGTGATGAAAAATGCTTTTTTTCAGTGATGAAAAAGATAAACCCCTTTTTCAAGCAAAAAAAGGAATCTTTTATTTTGCAGTAGGATTACAATCCAGGATTAAAGAAAAATATTACATATATCTTAACTAATAAAGACTTAGAATAGGTATAGGCCATAACTGGGACAGTAAGTGTTTGAGATCTATCCTTTCAGGAGTTCACAGTCTTTTTTACTGTAACCACGGTAACTGAGAGATGGAAATTGTCACTGGTCCTGCAGTATCAGCCTCAAAAATTCCCCAGACAAAGCCAGGCAGTATATTTATTTGGGCTTAATAACCAAAGCACTAAAGCAGATACTTTAGTAGGATGAGCTCTCTAGTTGGCATTTCTTACAAGTCTTTTTGATATAATTAATACTTTGGTATGCAACACATAAATTCAGAGCAGATTAAAGTAGTGAATTGTTTCATAGAATCATAGTAACATTAAGGCTGGAAAAGACCTCTGAGGTCATTGGGTACAATCCAACAATTCAATATTAACCTAACACTGCCAGGTCCATCACTAAGCCATGTCCTTAAGCACCACATTTACTTCAATGATAACAGGAAGTTAGACCCTGTTGCAGCAGGTCCTGTTCACCATCATTAGCAGCTCAGAATTTAATTTTGAACCATACCAGCAAATACCAAAATTTTTTTGCACATCTCCAGTTCTCCATGGTTCTGACTCTTCATTTTAGTGTGGTTACCAACCACAAAATTTCTGAAAAAAATGTACTGCCCTTTTCTTCAAATGGTGGAAATAGGTAAACCAGTATTTGAGAACACAGAGAAGAGCACTTTGTCATGTTAATAGTCTTGTTGGCTTCCATGGGACTGCCAATGCTACTGAACATTCTTGGAATGTGAAATATTTAGAAGATATAACAAGTGGAACTGTTAATGGGGTTTAATCCCACAGCACTGTTAATGGAGCAGCAGCAGAGTTTGGTAGCATAGTGCCCTGTTGGGAAGGGGCACAGGAAGAAAAAAGTGAATAAACCTACCAGGAGAAAAGGGAGGCAAAGTGGGAGAGTGGTGTGGAAGGGAACTGTGCTAGGATCACAGCTGGAGACTCTCACACTGGGGCAGGAATCCCCGTGAAGGGATGGAGAGTCCTGCAACAGGGCAGAGGAGCAGTAAAAGCCAAGGTGCAGTGGAAGAAAAACAGTGAGAAGCAAAGCGCAAAAGAAATTAGCATTGACCTGGAGCTCCTGTGCCACCCAACACCTCACTGAAGGGTTTGCCAAAACGTAGGAAGGTGAGACTGGGAAAGTGGGAAGAGAGATATTGGGCTTGAGTCTGAAGGAGGGGGAGACAAAATGTTGACTTGATTGTTTGCCTTCTATGTTTTTCAATACTAGCATCTGTAATTAGAACTTAACATTAAAAATTGTCAGTTATTTAAGTGAAATTCCCTGAATCAGGAGTCTTCTGCCTGCAAGACACAGTTATGTGTGCTATATCATGCTAAGCAGTAACTGATTACACTTTATAATGGGATATATGTATTTATTTTTATGGAGGAAGCAGAGTGAACTGGGGCAGTTTTATTCTACAAGAGATAGCGCCATATTATGAATGAGTGCATGCTGCTAGAAATGGTGGAAAAAAAATGGCTGGAAGTGGTGGCTCCAAGAGCTGATAACATTTTTTTAAGCTGATAAGAGTTTTTTAAGCCTAGAGGGCTGGTGCCAGTTTGCTTGTTGTGTTTCTGCTTGTATTATGTTCAACTTCTAGCCAATATAAACACTTCTTATTTTATGTCATCTGCTGTTGTATTTTATTCTAGGTCTCTCTTGGACATTAGATCACCATCCTATGGAAGAGCTAGCTGTATTTTTGGGCTGCAGTATGGACTATTGTTCCATATGGAATACTAGCTACAAGTAATACTGTTGCGGTAAGGTTGTTGCAGGAAGTTTTAATTCCTTCTGGACATTACATTGTCCAGCTGACCTCCTTGTGTTTGGTTTCTTGCTCAAGAAAATGTTCTTGGCTGTAGAGCAGTCACAGTCAGAGTCCTGTCCTTATTCTGCAACCTCACCTAACCCTGGATACATCCAGACCGTGGGTCACATTGCCCTGCTAAATCCACTGCCTGGGAGAGACGGCTGTGGAGCAGAAAAAATATTGTTTTCACATTTGTGTGGGAGAGAGACACTGGAAACACATGCATATGGAAGCCACTTCCAGCAAAGCTGGAGTGTAGGAGACATTACTGGTTTTATTATCATGTTCACTGCATGAGACTTGAGTGTGAATGAGTGTGAATCCAGATGATTGTGAGATAAATGAGAAAATAAAGTATGTAAGAACTAGTGAGTTTACAGGAATGTGACTGTACAGGTCTGTCTTCTTGAAAGATAGCATTTTTAATGATGAATGTGATGATATTTGGAAAAACACATCCCAGTAAACCACAAATAATTTTTTCTGTATTTTATTTCCTCCATCCTTCTCTTCCTCCTTTTCTCACTAATTGAAAGGGAAATGGTATGTAAAAGAGGGTAAATATTGTTATGTAAGATGTTATTAATAAAAATCTCTTTTATAAAACCATTTCTCAGTTATTATATGTTCATTTATCACAGACAGAATGGTTGGAACTTTATTTATTTGTGTACAGTTACTAAGGTTTAGAAAATAAGGGAAAATCCCAAGAAGTCTCCATCCTGACTAAAGTAATTTTAGCTGTGGGGGCTGTTTCATGTGAAAGATGCACCTGTACCATATTCTCAGGGTACAGTTTTCTCAGTGAAGGAGGAAGGGGAACTCTGTATGCTGGCAGATTTCCCAGTGTACTTGCGGAGGTAGTCTGGCAGGGAGAATGGCAATCTGCTCAGCAGGGATGTAGAAGGTGTTTATAATCAAAAGCAACATTTTCAGACTCCAGTAGGAGAGGAACATATTTAGGGAGGAGAAATTCAAAAGGCAGCTGTTTCACGGATTGAAAAGCCTCAGTTTTGTGGCTGTGCAGTGCATGACCAAAGGTGTTACTGCCTAGGGGAAAATGGGGAAAGAGAGGTGGTCTGTGCAAATAGCTTTAAATATTAGAGCTCTGCAGAGTTGATCCCTGTGTTTGGGTGTCCTACAGACTTGAGATGGGGATAGATTGACTTCTTAATTTACCTAGGTCTTGTAAGGCAGGCTTTGAAATCCCCTGCTATTCCTCATCCAGTGACTCCCCAAGTAAATTATGTTCAGCTTTCAAAGGAAATAGATTAGATAGATAGATAGATAGATAGATAGATAGAGAGATAGATAGATAAATAGATACCTAATTGCCCAAGAATCTGCCCATTAACCTCTGGGGACAGACACAATGTCTGTGGGAGCTTGAATGTACTCTCTCTTTTACCTTGCTCAGAGCCTAAGCAGCTGAAGGATGCTTGTGGCTTAATCTAATTATTTAAGAGAGCAGCCACAAATCAACTTTTCTCTGAGCACTCATGCCCTTTAGACAGGTGACACCAGGAGCCTTATAAAAATTATCTGAGGATGACACAGAATTGCTGCTAAGGCAGAGGGAATGGATGTCAGTGGCAGGGCCCCCAGCCCGTTTCCAAGTGGATCATGTCAGAATGAGATCAAAGACTAGAAAAAAAGTCTTGAAAACTGTACTCAGTGTACACTATAGATCTATTTGGTTTCCTGTCTGTACAGTGGAGATGGTGGTCCTTCCCTGGGGCACAGGGAGATGAGGAGAAATGCATTAAATTCAGAGCTGCTCAGATAGAACAGTAATAGGGCCATAAAAGAAGGAGGAATGGCATTCTGGAACCACACCGTTATTATTGCATTATGCTGTTCAGGGCAAGGGTTGTCTCCAAAAATGCCTAGCATATTTTGAGCAGCACAGATAATAAGTAATAAAAAGAATTAAAACTGAAGGATATGTCAGAGGGGTGTAGAACAGAACAAGGAGATGGTGGAGAATGAATGCAGCCTGCTCACTGTCAGCTTTGATATATCGCAATTCAAGTACGGTGCATTTCCCTGGGCTTTCCTTTGCTTTAAAATATAGGTTGCTCTCCAACGGCTTTATAACAGAAATTGAAATCCACTCAGCAAATGAATACCTCCCCCTACTCTTCCAAGCCAAGAAGAAAAGCTTCAAACATCTCCATCAGTATAGAGAAAAATGGAAATGGGATTGACTCACAAGGGTATTATGGAGATAGATTCATTCATTTATTTGAGTGGGAAAATATCACAGAAAAGTACAAATAAATGCACCAAGCATGAGGTATTCTGCTTGTTACCATTTCTTATACAGTTTATAAAAAGTAACATCTTAAAACTTCAAGAAGTCTGAATATAAAAATTGAACATTTCTGCGAAAAATTTTCCCAAAGAACATGGGTATACTGAGTCTGAAGGACAAATTGACACTTACTGTCTTAATTGGGTTAGCACACAAGTGCTAAAGCAAACAGCAGCATAAAATTGTAATACTGATCTTTCTGGTCTCCAGTCTCCTATAAAAGTACAGGAAATACGTTGCTGTGTTAATGGTTTTGGAGTGCCAGCAGATTCACGTGGAGACAGAAAGGGAAAACTCTACTAACTGTCCTTTTTATTGCAGAGGGAAAATAATATCTCCATACAGGAAAAAATCAGGATCCAAATATGTAATTAAGGTTACAGATAAAACAAAGAGATTACCTGATTTTAGTAGCCTCAGCAGGATTTGCTATTCAGTACCCATATGAAATTAAATCTAGCTTGCAAGAAAAAATAGTGTTCACACAGAAACACTTACATTTTTCTATTGTTTTTGCTAGTTATAACTTATGTGTGTAATACCTGTGCAGCATATACCGAAGGCATATATTTCGGTTTATGTACACGTTCACTAGAACTTTAGTGTGAATTTTAGTGTTCAAGTAAGGACTAAGTGCTCATGTTAAGTATTCCTGAGACGTGGTAAAGTGTATCCTCTCCAATTAGGGACAGTGTGGATCAGGAAGTGCTCTGAGTTAAGGCCGTACAGGGAACACTTGGGGCAATAAATAAAAGTACACCCATTTAATATGGTAGTCATATAATGGATATCGTGGTTAACTCACAGTGTGGGCTCAGGGTATCTTTTTATTTGGATACTGCCTATGCTCTGTTTTCTGCAGAAAACTGCTGGAAAAATGCTTAGGTGCCAGCTGACAAAATACAAAGTTATGTAAACTTATCTCTGATGTAAATTAGATATTTTGATTTACGTGGATGTTTTGAGATGGAAACATCTTCTTGTGACAGATTGAAGTGTGCTCTTAACAGAACACCATTCCAAAACAAATACTTTTGCTTGGAGATATTTACTGATCAAATAGCTAAAAATTACTTAATATTTTTTATGTTGAATACTTTTTCACTGTTAAGATTGAAAGAAAAGCATCAAATCATGGAAATGGCAGTATTTTAATGAAAAATGTTTTAGTCTGAATGTAGCAGAAGAGTTTGTCATCATTACTATCAATGAAGAAGAAACATTAATGTGCTTTCTTTTGGAAATAAATGTCACATGCAGCATTACCATTTAGAATACACAATTCTTGAAAGTCCACACTTATCAATTTCCCTAGAAATTTTGCAGTTTCCCAAAAACCACTCTGGATATTTAAAAACTGCCTATTGATACCACATTATCTTCCATCTGGCTACGGCATCTTATTGCAAAAGCCTGAGTTTACATAATTTCTTCCTTCTGATGATGGCAACTTAAGAAATAAGTTATTTTCCAGAACACTCATCCCATTTTATAACATGTGGGTCTCACTGGTTACTGATTAAGTGCTCATCTGATGGGTGCTAATAGACACATTTGGTTGTTTCAGTTGTGAATGCCAGCAAAGGGAGCAGTTGACTGATGTAACTGAGGGTGATGTGTAGCTATATATCACAGCTCTGCCACAGCAGTGCCTAAGAACTGTTGTCATTGCCCTTTCATATATTTCAAGAGGTGACCAAGGGGTTAGAATAATAAACTCTTACCACCAGAGACAAGATGTAGTTACTCAAACCCAAGTCCTTTCTCTGTCTCTCTGTCTCTCTCACCCCCTCCCCTCCCATTTCTCCATTCCCTATGGCCATGTCATATTACATAAAAGCATAGCAATTGGCAAGCTATCTTCAGAGTGAGAAGAAACAACAGAAGTGAGAGGGGAATGGACAGGTGGTGTGTGAAAGCATGTGTGCTCAAGCCATTCATTATCTTGAGTGCAGTATTAATTTGTAAATGTTAAATAACAGCCCAATCCTGCAGTATTTCCACAGACTGCTGGTACTGTCAAATGCTGATCAGCATTTAAAAGAACTCCCTGCCATCAGAGGCTCCAAATGTTGCATGTATCTCTTAAGCCCTTAGAGTATCTTTACCTTATTCTTCTTTTTCACAAGTGTCTTAAAATGAAAGTGTTGGTCCTGTATTCCCAGCCTTGGTCTGTTGGCTCTACCACTATCTGACTGAAGGGAATGGAAAGAACTTCCTTGTGCTAGGTTTCATTTTGGCTGCATCAGCTCCTCTAAGCAGCTCTGACTAACTTTAATAAGAGGAAACTTTTGATAAAGTGTGCCTGTGACCAAGGGGGAAAGCAGTGCTGCAGCATTTTTGACCTAGGAGATTTAAGCTGGACTATATCTGTGAATGCACAACCCCAGAGCTGAAGGTTTTATCCCAGCGGGCAGCTCAGCCCCATGAAGCCACTTGCTCATTTCTTGTCTGCTCCCTGTGGGAAGGGGAAGAGAATCAGAAGGGTAAAAGTGAGACAACTTCTGTGTTGAGATTAAAAAAAAAAAATTAGGGAAAGCAAAAGCTGCTTACACAAGCAGTGCAAGATCCGTTAATTCACCACTTTCCATGGGCAAGCAAGTGTTCAGCCATTCCCAATAAAGCAGGATTCCATTATATGTGTTGGTGACACAGAAACAAAGAACTCCCCAACTTGGAAAGAGTCCACCCTTCCTTGTTCTCCACCCTGCCTTTATATCTGGAGCATGACAACATATAGAATGGGACATCCCTTTGATCACTTGGGGTCAGTTGTCCTGGCTGTGTCCACACTAAACGACGCTGATATTCAAGAGGCAAATTTTGTTTGTACGTTGTTATGTCTCTTCAAAAACAAGTAAGAAAATAATATTTTTATCTTTCACCTTGTTTTGTGAACAGTGAATTCCGCTTATGAGTTTCAGGTCTTGTTTAAAGACTCAAGTGAGACACTTATGTAGTAACTCTAACTCACTGAACCATCTCTAGGAACAGATTTTTAACTCCATTTTCAGATTTTCTTTCAAAGGTGCTCAACAGGAAGCATGTAAAACAGAATGACCCGCTAAGTTTTGACAGTTGGCTCAGCTCAGGGGTGAAAACCAGGTCAGAACAGTCCCAAGAACTCAGGATATATGAACTCTCAGTATAAACATAGGACCAGTTAATCCTCCAGCATTATCTTATCTCTTTGGGAGCAGTGTGATTGCTTTCCAGGGCGCAGTCCATGTGGTCCCAAGCATCCATATAATAGCTAATTGGATGAAAGATTCTTTTCCACCACAGTATTCAGAGCATGACTGGCTTTGTTGTAAACCAGCTACAGGGTAAAATACACAGAGCAGTTAACTTTTACATACCCTGCCAGGTTTCATGAACAGTGCTTTACTGCTGATATATTTTTTGTAATTCCACAAGCCTCATATCAGGTGAAAGACTGTACAATGGAAAAGTTGTAATAAAGACCAGTGATAGATTTTAAAGCATTACAATGCAGGATTTATGAGCAGGGGATTTATACAGCTTTATCACATTTGAGGTAATAATTATGTTTGCCAACACATTTCTCGGACTAAAACTATTTTTCATTTTAATTTTTATTTTATAGCAAATGTTATCATAAATGGCAAAAAATAAGAAGAGAAAGATTTATCAGGATAATCTAATCTAATCTAACATAAAATGCAAACCTATCCTATGAGAATATCTCGGATCAGCTGACACACCAAGTCACTTTATCATTTGACAACATTGACAGGTATAAAAAGTTAGTCTTTCTTTAAATGTCAAGAGCAAAAATGTTTTTGTTATTGTTAGTGTTTTTAGGATTTTCAAGGAAACTATTAACCCAATATAAATATTTCTTCCTCATGTCCTTTTCTTATAAGGATTTGTCTGTCATGAGAAGGAAAAAAAAAAAAGGCCACTGTACATTTCCTGTCTGGATCCCGTTTTTATAGCTATTTTGCCAGCATAATCTCAATCATGAAAAGTGTTTAAATTTACATTTAAAGGGTAGAGGGAGTGTTACATGTATATGTACCTGATATTAAGATGTGCAGCCACACAAAGAATGATGATGCACTAGACAAGCCAAGTTTGAACTAGCACAAGGTAGATAATTTTTTAAACCTGAAGTATGCAGTATACTTTTTACAGAAGTATCTTTGGGTTTTAGACAGACCTTCGGGTTTGACATTGGAGAGTTGCTGAGGTTGAAATATTCAGAAAGGAAGAAGAGCATTTTGGGGAGCCTAAGTATAGTGTGCTATTATCTGAGAACTCTTTAATAAGGGAAAATTATGTTACTTTATAACTTGTTTGGAAATAGAATTACTTTTTTAAAGAAAGGTATATTATGGAAGATTTGTAAAAGACGCATCTAAAGTTGCTTTGCTCAGAACAAAATTTCAAAGCCTACAAATCTCAAGCCTCAAGGCATATGGGCAGTTGGGATTTCACTATTGTGTAGGTGTTACATTTGCTGGTATGTCACAAGAAGCTTTATTGCCTCAGGAACAACTGCAATTGACAGATGTTGCCAGGTCAAAATTACCAACCTAATTACTTGTGCAACATCTCCTCCACAGAGACCACCCAGCTGGGAGGGAGCGAAATGCACCTCTGTAACTCTGGCAGCCCTGCTCCCAGTATGTTATGGGTTTCCTTTGTCTTGGGGATGGAGATATAGAAATTAGGACAGCAAGTAAAGTATCCCCCAGCCTACTTCTTCCATTGATCCTTTTATCCCTTCCTGGTCACCCACTTCAAGCTGTTTGGGATTCTTCTTTGTATTCCTTATGAAGAAATAATGTCTACCTTTCTATCACTTCAAATACTCTTCAGATATTATACTTCAGATACTGATGGTAAAAATCAACGCACAGCATTCAGTCAGTTTTAACAGCCATATTTTGGTCATGGAAACTTTACTGAACTTTTATATTTATGCTGTTCTTTTCCCTTGCCTTCCTTCTCCTAGTGAAATTAAAGGGTAACAGAAAGATACCTGAAAATAAAGCTTCCCAGAGAAGAAAGTAAAAAGAGTTCAGCACCGATATAGTATAATGAAAGCCTTTTAAATAAACATGAAGTAACATTATGAACTGACAGGAGAAAATTACTTTTTGTTTTGAATTTTCAGAGTGGGAATATTGCCAAAATAAGTTTTTGGGAAGTTCAAATTAGCTAGTCAAAACCTTTTTCAAGACTTTTTTCCAAAGAAAAGAAAAATTCTAATCACTAGCGCTCATTTTGTAAAATTCTTATTACTCTCAAGCTCCATTCGGAGCTCAGGGTCAGTCTGGGATGCTTGTATGTTACCAACAGCAATGAAGTTGGCCCAGGTACACTGGAATCCATCTCACTCTTCCATACCTCTGGGGGTTTAAAATGCTTACAGGAATTAAATCTAATGTTAACAAGTAAACAACTTTCAAGTGAGAAATCTCACCTTTTGTGATACACCATTGAGAATGCATTAGAAGGTGTCCCTGGGGATCTATGGGTAGTCTCAGGGGGTAGCTACGGGACTTCTCAGGGGCAGAGTAGAAAGAGGCAGTGGGGAGGTCCCAAACCTTGGGAAGACCAAAAAGATACTTTAGGAGATTCCTGAGGGCATGATACTTTTCTGTTTGTGTATTTTTGAGAGAAGCTGATACCAGGTTTCACAGCAAGGCTGGAATTACTTAATTCATTTATAACTGTGTTACCTCATTGACTACATGTTGTACAGCCACACAAAATTCTAAAGCTGATGTGTGATTTCTAATAGAGTTAAATTTACAGTTTTGCTCTAGATTATAAAAAACAACACATGGAAGTTGAAGCCTGGTGTTCTAAAATACAGCAAATAAAGATAACCTCAGTTATTCAAGTATATAAATTTTTCTTCCATACACTTCCCTACCCTTTTTGATTGTATTAAACATAAATTTTCCTGCTAAAAATGGGCAGTGTTTTAAGTGGGGACTTAAAAATAAGAAGAAAATTCCTAAGCTTTGAGGAATGATTTCATAGTTTTGTCTGCTTTTTTTAAAACCAATGTAGTTCCTAAAAAATTCTTCCATTTCAACAGTATATTTTCCCCATAACATTTTAGGATATTTATACCTAATGTCATTATACATTGTAATTATGTAATTGCACATCTTAATTGCACATTCTCATTATTTCATCATGTACGCTACAACAATTAAGTAATTAGGTCTAATAGTATAAATTAGATCTAATTGTATAAATACATGACAATGACATAAAAGTGGCCTTAAAGAATGGAGAAGACTTTAATCAAAATACAAGGAATCCCTTTCCTGTGCAATCAGAGGAATGTGGAACACTGGACTAATTCTATGCAATGATTACTGGGGACTCCTACACTCCATGGCTCCTATTCCCCATGCCCTCGTTCCACTGGGGAGGAGAAGATAAAGAAAATAATGGGTAAATTTAAACCCAGGAAGAAGGAAGGGTTAGGGGGAAAGTGTTTTTAAGACTTGGATGTATTTCTCTTTGATTTTCCAAAGCTGAGTCTGTTTTTCCTATGACAGTGAGTGCTGAACAATCTCTCCCTGCCCTTACCTTGGCTAATTTTTCCATTGTATTTCCTTTACCCTGCCCAGCTGAGGAGGACAGTGATGGGGCAGATTTGTTGGGCATCTGTTGCCTGGCCAGGGTCAATCCACCACATTATTTTTTTAGCATAGTTGTAGCCATGGAGTCCATCTCATGAGCTTGTCCCAATCTTTTAGCTAAGAATATGCTTTTAGATCCAGTGCTCTTGATTCAGGTCCTGTTTAGTGATGAGAGTGTTCATGGCCATCACTTTATACTGCTGGTAATGCAGCCTGGTGCTGAGGCCTCAATACTCTGTCCGGACTCTGGGTTTTTGCCACACAGAGCCTGGAAAATTCAAACAAGTTTTGAAATTCAAAACCTGTCAGGCATTTTCCTTTCTTTTATTGAGTTTTCTTTACAGAGAGTAAAGGTTTTTCTGCTACATCTACATATGAAGTGACAGAGAAAGCCTCATCTCACAAAAGCCTCTGGTTGTCCTATGCAGCAGAGGCTGTACCCTGATTGTGGGCTTGCTCAAGAGAGGGAAGGGCATATGGGCAAGCAACAGGTGTGCAAACAATAAGACATCATAGTAGCATCGAGATATTGCAAAATTTTTTGCCAATATTTTCACGTTTTAGTAGACTCAACTAAACTGATTCTCTCCTAAAACAGGAAGCAAATTTTGCAACAAAAATTATCTAGTTGAAAAATCTCCCACAGTTTGAACTTAAAATATTTGTCCTTTCCTACTTAAATACTTTATTTCATAAAAATAGATTAAAAAAAATATTGATTGATGCATTGTGACCATACTGAGAATTCCCTTATAAAGGGAATATATTCCCTTCTCGACCTTCAAAATTTCCTTTCATAAGCCAACCAACTAAAGGAGTTGCAATGGCTTTAAAAAACCTCAATCTCTATCGGGGAGTCACCAAAATTATCTCTTTAATTTCTCAAGGGACTGTATACCTCTTCTTTGCAGCACAACAGAGATGGTATCCTATCTGATAGAGCTTAAATTTATTTTGCTTTCTTTGTTTTCAATAGAAAAGTTGTACTGGATAGGAAATTAAGAAATCAGATTTTTTCCCCCATAGTAAATGCTTTCCTTTTTTGTTCTAGGGATTCCTAGAAAATCACAAATAGCCTAGTGTTTAGCTTTTTTTAAACCTAAACATGTATATAATATTTTTAAAAAATAAAGTGGAGAAGAAATACATTATTATTTTTACTCTGTTATAATCATATCTGTTGTAACACTTGTTCTAAGTCTTCCTTTTGTGCACTTGCAAGAATGAAAATGATTAGTTCTTTACTTCCCATTCCTCTGTCTGGAATAAAAAGTATGCCAAATATATCTCTGTTGTAAGTCCTTTGGACACAATGGGGTTGCAAAGGGTTTGAATGTTACTCATTGTGTGCAACCCATAACCTCATTTTCAGCAGGATAGGGGTATAGGTTCCTTGTGCTTTTATTTAGAGCTACAGCTTTCATTAAATTTCATTACTTCTCTCGGTGGCTGTAAATAGAAGGTGTACCTTAGGAAATTTAATTCCTTTTTCTGGCAGCTTGTGTGATAAAGGTGTGGCTTCTAAATGAAGTTTTATCCTACGTGGAGGGAGATTGAATCAAGGATATATAGGAGAGGATTTCTGTTTTATGCTGAAACTGATCAACGCTACTGAAAGAAAAATTAAAATGGTTATATATTCCACCAGAATTGCTTCATTAAAAAAGGAATTATCTTCTAGAACTAGACTGCAAATGCAGGAAAGCCAAGCATAGGAAAATAAACTAGAGGTGCACAACGCATGAAATCAATTATTGTGATTAAGAATGTTAAATTAGGTCTGGTTGGAGTCCTTGGTTTTCTGATAGGTACAAAAGTAAAGAAATTATATTTTCTTCTAAAAACTTGCCTGATTAAAATGACCTCTGGATAAATCTGTAAATGGCTGTGGTTTTGCTCTTTTGAGCTATTACCATTGCATTGTGCACTGTGAAGAATGGAGTAAATTTTCTATATTGACAGTGGCCTTTTCTTTTGTTCTTTACTATCCTTATTTTTTTTCTTACATTATTGAATTTCTCATAAATCCTGTGTGAAATTGACCTCTTCTCTAGTTGGCATCACTCTTACTTCAGAGGTGTGAAAGTTTCTCATTAGTCTCTTGCGAAAAAACCAAACCCATAATATCCTTAGAATTGTGCTATACTCACCTTTGTCACTCACAATCCTTCTGTTCTTCCACTGCACTTTTTTATCATTTTATTTTCTGCTCAGCTACAAATATCCATACTTATGAAGTACTCATCACCATGGTATCCAAGTACACTTCAGTTTATTAAAAGGATTATGTGGCGTGACTGCTTGTAATAGCAGGGGATTAGACATGATGACGCAGGTTCCTTCTAGTCTCCTGTTTCTATAAATTAATACAATAAAGCATTTCCCTAAAAATAGCTACCACTTGGAAGGTCACCATATAACATTTAAAACAGCACCACTTTTGTTGCAAAGTTCATCATGAGATGTCCAAGGACTCTGCTTTCCCTCTTCCAGGTGAGCTCTTGTTAGCAGCAGGTAGGAAAACTCTGCAGGCTTGTGTTGAATGCCAGCTGTCTTGTCCTGGCTCAGCCACAGAGGGGGGGAAAAAGTGGCAGGGCAAGGTATAATGAATGGATTTAAATAGAAAGAGGGTAAATTTACATTATGTATTAGGGAGGAATTCTTTATTTAGAGGATACTGAGGGACTGGAACAGGTTGCCCAGAGAAGTTGTGGATGTCCCATCCCTGGAAGTGTTCAAGGCCAGGTTGGATAGGGCTTTGAGCACCCTGGTCTAGTGAAAGGTGTCCATGCCCATGACCTTTGAGGTCCAATCTAAGTAATTCCATGATTCTGTGATATAGACTGTGATGTATATGACCAGCTTTATCTGTAGTATGTACTGTAGTATACCTAGCTTGGTTGAAGGTCTCTGAAATGGCTCTCACAAAGGAGCATTGGTAGGCCATACATATCTATGAATTAATCTTTTTGAATTTGTTACATTTTTCAGCGCTGTTTCAAAAGTCAAAGGTTATGTTATTACCAAGTCATTCTGGATTGGTATTGTAAATTTTTTGTTTTCCAGAATGGTCATTCACATTCTTGGGCTAGGCAATGAAGACACTTTTAATTTGTTTGGGATTGTGTTTACCAACCAGCCAATGACAGTCAAAATATAGTTCTGCTGATCCAAACAAATTGTTATTGCACCAAACTTAAACTAGTAAATCATTATAACCATTCCAAGAGGAAGAGTCTCTGTGTTTTGTAATACAAGGCTTACACTGTTATATATTTCATGCTTTTTAAAAAAACATTGATAAATGGAGAGTCAAACAAAAATATATCAAGCAAGTAATTTTAATAAATATAACTGTTTGCACTCTACTGAAAGGTATTGCTTCATTTCTAGCCTTGTGAAATTCAGGTTCATAATATGAAGGAGTAGGAACAGATTCTCATGGTGACATTTCAGCTGAATGGCTCTTCACATGTTGAGTTCATCTCCTTGCACAGTGGATCAGTGCAGGGCCTGTGCTGTATAAAGTACAGCAAATGTAAACACCTCTTCATCTGAGACTTCAGCTTTGTTCATTTGCAAACAGAGCTCTGCTCAAACCAGCAGGAGATACTGAAACCTCAGAAAATTGAAGTACCACCACTCTCTGGTCCCATTTCTTTAATGGCGTAAAATTTTTTGAAGTGACATGAGGGCTATATACCCCTTGAAGGGCTTGTATATATTAGGAATATGATTTTAGCTTAGGTACTATATCCAAGCTAGCTTTAGATCTAGCTGGCTTAGATGTGGCAAGTAATGAAATGGCCTTGGCATCTGTTTGCTAATCAGACAATCTTCAATCTGCTGAAATTAGTAGTGCAGCTATTTAACTTGTGTTCCAATAAGTTAGTCAAGAACACTGTTCCTAGCCAAGTACTCTTTTGTGGAAGACTGTTACCTCCACAAGCTCTTGAATTGAATGTTAAACACTATGATCAAGACTCAGACCAAGATTCTCCTATCAAGGCAAAAGAACAGGTTTGCTGTTCCTTCTGTCCTGTGCCCACCAAGACCTGTAAGGACAGGGAACATTTTTCCATAAGATATTTTTGTAAGACTTAGAGAACTTAAAGACATTTTAAAATGGGAAAAGTCTCACATCATCACTTAAAATGGTCTTGCTGTAGACAAAAAACCTCCAACAAAACAGCCCTAAATATTTATTGAGCTGTGGGTGTGGACAATAAATTTTTTTGGCTGTTAGTTTGCTAGACCATTGTGGATATAGTATAATCACTAGTTTACTAACAGATGGACATCGTTTTAAAGCCAATCTGTTATATATTTTTACCATTTTAGTCTGCGTGGAAATCAGCTTTTTTACCTTATGTTGTGCTTTTTATTTCCTATGTCAGAGGACAAAATCTCTTCCAAAATGTGCTTCTGAAAACAAGAAAGACTTCTGTAATCTGTATGCACTTCTTCACCAGACCAATACTTGCCCCGGGTATTCCCCTTCTAGAATAATATCTCTGCCTGACTTCAGGACCTCATTTCCTGTCCCATTCTTTCCCTATATCAGTAAAATGGTGTTCAGTTGATTGAAGGCCAGGTACAACAGACTTAGGAGATGTCATGGCAGATGCCAGGCCTAGGGATATTTTGTCAGTCTTTTTTGTTTGTTCAAATATTCCACCATTCGTTGGTTTTGCCATCTGTCGTGCTTTGCCTGGTGACTCTTTGTTCTTACTGACTGTGTGGTAGGATCTGCTGCCTATATTTGAATAACAGATCCTGGACCAAAATCAGAGCTTACATCCAACACCATCTCCCATAAATATAAATTTAAAATTTACGTAATATATAGTATACTCTAGACATTAATGACCATATAAATATATAAATAAATAGATTTTTTCACTGGTTTCTTATTAAATAACTGCACCTCTGAATATGATACAATGTACTAGCCAGCATATTCTAAAATTAAGTATATTGTGGGTCTATATGCCACTTCTTTATTGATTCCAAAGGCTAATGTCAAAGACTCCTTATTGTATAACTTTTCTTGAATTATTTCAAACACAAGAGTATCAGTGGAAGCATAGTAACTGATTAACAATGAGTTAACAGCCCCTTCATTTTCCTTAGCCTAAAAATCAAAATCTACAGCTTTTACTCAAAAGGAAGTGATTGATTGAAGGAGAAAAGCAGTGTGGCTAAAGAAAGCCACATTGGAATCCTTATGAAGGTAAAAATAAATAAACTGAAACCAGTCTGAAGTAATTAAATTGAGGAAATTGGGTGAGATCTTAGTGGTAAATCTTACATAAAAATGTGAGGAAAAGCTTTTAATTTTCAGAAGTACAGTGTTAGTTACAGGAAAAAGAAGTAAGAAGCATAAATAGGGACTGACTTGGCAAAATCACAAACTCATTATTGACATCAAAGAATAAAAAGTAGGTGAAAAATATAAACCAAGTCAAATTGTTAAGGATGTGTATAAGGAAATTATAGAAGGCTATATATAGGACAACTAGCAGTGTAAATGAAATTAAGTGTAAAGGAAATAGTTATTTAACTGTACTGTCAGGGAAAGAGATTTTGAGGATGATCTGTTCCTTTTCACTGATTATTGATGATGCTGAAATGTACCAGTGTTTAATGGTTGCTTCTTCTACTGGTTTTCACAAAAAGAAATTTAAAGTAACATGGTGAAAAGCTCTTTAGTATAATTATTACCACAAATTGTTGAAAGAGCTCAGGCAAAACCACGGTACAGTGTGGATAGATAACACAGGTATTTTCTTATGAACTTCTTGACAAACTTCAACACAAGCTAATTACAAAAGGAATAATGACTTTTACTGATTATTTTGTGAAGGATGCCTGACAGAAAAATGAAGATGTGCATCATGTTATCTTTTGAAAATATAAAAGGAGAGTCAAGGAATCATAGGTCAAACAGGCTTTTTCTAGAAAAAACCTTTGGAACAAATAACAAAACAGGCTTTTAAAAATAAGTATTAGCAACATAGTATTGAATAACAATATACAATATTCAAAAATTAATTGAACCAACCTAGCTTAGTTTCCTTTTGTAGCAGAATAATAGACCTTGTGAGCTGCTACTCCTAAAACTGTCACCTGGGATTGAATAGGGATTTTGTGCAACAAGACAATTAGAATTGTTAGGCAAGTCACACTAAGTCATGGTTGTCACCCTGCCTGACTTCCCAGCCATTAGAAATTCCTGTCGTCATTACACTGACTCTTTTCATGGTGTCTCACTGATGTGGGTTTCTTTCCAAAGTTACAGAAAATGGCAACCCCAAATTTATGTTTTAGCAGGAATTCTAGCCAACCACCAGAAGAGTGAAGTGTATAAATTAAATAACTTTTCAAAAGTGTTTAAAGAAAATTACAAGAGAATATAAAATAATTTTGAATCCTTTCCTCCACTGTAAAGGGCAACAGAGACATTCTGACAGGTCTTTAAAAATGCTTGCTATTATATGGAATCTAAGTGTGGAATAATAGTACAAAGAGATGTTTTACTCACTTGAGTGTGATTTGATTGAGCCACTGGAGGGGAGCAGCAAAGGCCAACTGAGACTCAGGAGGTTTCTCAGGGGGCAACAGAGCCAGCAGGGCAGGGACCCACCAGCTGGGACCAGGTGCACATGAGCAGGGGAGCAGAGCAGACCCAGAGACCACATTGGACTGAGAGTGCAGAACAGCAGGCAAGTTCCTGGAGATCAGAGCACAGCCCTGGGTCAGGCCTGGTGAGGAGAGCCAGGGTCAGACACAGACCCATCATCACTGAGGCCATCAAGTCTTATCAGTGCCCTCAAGGCAATTCAGCTAGACCTTGCTGTTTCTGTATGCAAGCAAAGATGTGCAAAGGTTGCTGGCAGAAATTCCTGTTGTCTATGTGTACTTTTATATAAAACCTCAAGCTGTTTTCTAAACAGTTTCATGATTTATTTATCTTTCTCACCTTACCTGTCATATTATTAAAACTTTTCTGTGCTGTGATTAGAGTTATAGCCAACAGTGCCTGAGAAACTTAAAAATATTCAAGAATTGAGAATTAATTTTCATAATTTTCCAAGGCTCAGCAGTTTGTCAGAAGCTGTTATGGATGGTTTACTGCTGCTCTCCAGCTATTGTAGTTGGCTCATCAGTGTTTGGTATCTTTTAAATTGACTTTGCACAGGCATAAGCCAGAAGTGTTTGCAGCTTCAGCAGTGATGGAGCAGGAAGGATTAAGCTCCTGTAATAAATATATGCCTAGTGTAACATGCATCTGACATTTGGGATAAGAGCAAGCAATATCTCTTGAGTCTACAAAAAGCTGGGACAAACAGCTTATCAAACAGCTGGGACACCTGCTCCCAGGCACTAACATTCTTTGTTTATTTTAACATTTACAGTTTTTCTCTGCCCAAAAATTCTTTGATCAAAGACTCAGAAGATGTGTACACCAAGTATGAAAACAGTACAAACCACAGTAAGGCCTTACTAGATTAAAACTGAAAGTCCAGGCCAAAGTTTCTCATCTAAGTTTTCAAATGGACTGTGGTGCATATAGAACACAAGAGTTATTTTTGTAAACAAACTCCTCCTTAGTGGCCTCAAGGCCACTAAAGGGAGCAGAGAACTTTAAAATGGAGAGAATAAAATAATTACTTAAAGAAGTCTTTGATATTCTAAGCTGTATTTGTTTTGTCATTTGTAACAGGTGCTTTTATTGCTTTGGGAACTTCCATTGCTGGATGATGTCAGAAAAGTACCTTCAAGGCATCTTCTTGGTCAGCAAAATAAATGGTGAGTTTTGCCTATAAATCCTTGAAAACCTTTCTCTAGTTGTTGCCAACTAATTTCTTTTCTTTCACACAGAAGTTCTTCCATAACCACTACATAAAGGTTAGCCCTTGGTAGCCCTCTTGCAGGCGAAGAGAATCTAACAGGTCAGTCTGCAATTCACTAATTTTCTAGACTAAAACTTGTCGTCTCCCATGAGAGAATGTATGACTTAGAAACATTTTAAGAAACAGTTTTTTTTTTTTTTCTTTTTCAGTTAGCAAAAATGTATCACAAGCCAGTGTCCTGGCATCTATATTTCCCACTTGGATCACCAGTTCTGTCTTCCATCAGTATTTAATATTTAAACTATTAGATTTGTCAAGTTTCACTGCTAAAAGGACTTAAATCTGTCATTTGCCATCACAGACTGTGTAGTCTCTTATGCAGATTGAGCTCTACTGCTATGACAGTATATTGGAAAATGCATGATTTTTAATTATTTCTTTGAGCTGTAGTTAACTATTCTGCATTATGTACATACATTTGGCTAGAAACTTGAGAAACTTCAATGCCCCTACCCAAATAATTTTATGATTCTATACTTAAATATATTTTATACACGGTGTATGTACAAACTAAATAATCTGCAGGAATTTACTTATGAATTTCTTAGAAACTTTACAATAAGACATTTTTCAGCATTTTGGAATCTAGAATTGACCTTCATAATTACTTTGACCCAACTAACTATATGAATTTGAAGGAAAATTACTGCTTAATGAGAATGAATGCCAAGTACTATTTATGGGAAAGGTTTATCAAATAGACAAATACAGGCTGGGAGAAGTGGAAAGGATTCTAGGAAAGGTTAGTGATTCACAAGATTGAATCTAAGCTGATAGCTCTGGCCAATATTGTCCCCAGAAAACTGCTAGGTATAAAGAGAGGCATAGTTGTACACTCCTTCCAAACAAAATTCAGTGGACTTGTAGTGTTCCTGGTGTCTGAGAAGACACCTTGAGGAAAATTGAGAAGACTTCTTAAGTACTCTTTTCTCATAGTCTCTGCAGATATTGGAATGTTTTTGTGGTGTTTCATTGATGTATTTTTGAAAAACATACAAAATATATATATGAAAAACACACAAAAAACTGAATGTGGGGTTCAGCAGTTTTTAATGATATTTTTACTTTATTTAAGAAAAATTACAGGAGTTGGTACTGCTTTAGGAAAACAAAAAGAGCAATGAACTTCCTTGTTCTAATGAATCTTTTCATTGGAATTTGTGGGAGGTCTGTCTGTTAGGATATCAGAGTTTCCTTCACTTTCCTTTCCTTTCCTTTCCTTTCCTTTCCTTTCCTTTCCTTTCCTTTCCTTTCCTTTCCTTTCCTTTTTCCTTTCCTTTTTCCTTTCCTTTCCTTCACCAGGTTCTCAGGGCAGACAGCTCACTCTCCTTTGGTTTTAGTAACTAAAACCAAGTGAAGGACAACAGTTTTGTCCTGGTGTTACTCTCCAAACCCTTAATCAGGTGTTGCTTGGATAATTTTCCCTAAGGTCATAACAAACACAGGCATGTTACATTGTGTGCATGACCACCTTTCAGAGACCCAGTTTTGGTGGTAACTGACTTGCTGTCTATGTTAAATATGTTCAGTGTTAGAATGCTTAAGAAAACAATCCTCTTCTGTTAGTTCTTATCTGCTACTCTTGAATAGTATGCAAGACAGGAAACAAAAAATATGCAGTCAAAGGCAACTCATCGAATAAAACAGTTTATATTCTGGCACAGACATATTCAGAGGTCATAATCTTACAGAGAATTCATGAATTGTACAGACAGGTTCTCTAAATAACCAGCTATCTGTTAATAAGGAAGAATTAAGGTCTTTGAACTGTGGACAGATGCATGCAATTAGAAACAAGATCACATCATTTTTAATAATGGGAAGCAAATCTACAGCAAGTGAACAGGTGCATAAATGTCATGGACCATTAAAACTTATCACAGGTGCATTATGAAGCATGTAGAGAAGCAAGTCAATTCATTCCCCTAAGGCAGAAATAGGTTTGTTATTTTATAGTAAGGAATATGGCAATATTTTTGGAAAATGGTTTTGCCCTAAGTAAGACTTTTGCTCCTGGATGTGCATGATTTTTTTTCCTTAATAGTACCAATATTTCAGTTTGCTGGACATTTTTTACTCAGACTGTGTTCTATATTAAGTTGTGTTATCTATGTATCTTGCGAATATGAGATATCAGTTAATATCTAACCAGCAGTCTTACCTTTAGAGATATATCTCTGGACCTAGCCTTAGCTTCCTCTATGGTAACTCACAGACATAATTCTTCCAGCTCTTTTGGGTGTTTTTGTGGATGGTTTCTCAGCAGCTCTTTGGTTCACGAGGTAGAATGGGAAATGTTAACCCCTTGTTTGGCAGTGACTGAGAAAACAGAGGAAAGGACACATCTCCTGTATGCCCTAACCAAGAGCAAATAGATAGGGCTGAAGTTTCCTCATCTGTAATGACAAATGTGTTCTTGCTGCTCTTTGAATATCCATACAGAAATAAAATGCTACAGTAGAAGCACTTGATAAAGTGCAATTTGAAGGGTTTTTTAAATGTGAAACTAGGAGTCCTAGCCATTAGCACTTTGAGTGCTTCTTCTGAAGCACTGGCCTGATTCCCTCTTGCTTTAAATTGGCCTAATTCCATAGGCAACAAAGAGCTGAATTGACATTAGCAGCAATGAAGATCAGTTGCAGACTTGCCGCAGTACTATGCATAGTGAGCCTGGAGAGGAAATACCCTGTGTACATATCCTCAACTTAATTAGAAAATCTGCATCTTTTAAAGTATTGCTGGTTCAGTAAAAGTTCACTTGAGTATTAAAAATTACTTCATAGTAACTATCATTAGTGTATTTTTTGCCATAAGATAGATATTAGTGACTGATATGAGCAGCCAATGAGTAGGAATCTGCTCTGGGATATCTGCATCTCCTCTAGAGGCTTATTTTTTAAAGATACGCTTGCAGAAAAAGGAAATAGTTGCTTTCAAGAAAAGCAGAGCAAATGATAAAGAAAACCAAGCTGAAAGATGAAGAGTTTTTCGGATCTCTAAAAACCCAATTTAAAAATGCAGTCTTAAGGAGCTTTTAACTAGATTTGAAGGGGTACAGGAATACAGCAGGCTCGACAGATATAATCTATGCAAAGGGGACAAGTGAAGGTACCACCCAAGTAGCTAAAGGAGAATTAAGAGGGGACTCTAACAATTGTACTCCAACAAGTACAAGCACCCAAAGGTGTAACCAAGAGACAGGACTATTAGGGTCTCCCTTTGCAACCCAACTATTGACATACTCAAATGCAGTGGTCGCAGTGTTGCAGAATCCCTTTCCTACCCTACCAGACCAGCCCTGACACCAGCCGCAGTACAAGGTACGGTTTGGTACCCTGTGGAACCTCACCGATCCTGTGGAGCCTTTTCTACCAGTAAGGAGTGAGCAGTGATGAGAAACAAGGGCAGACTCTGATAAGGGGACAGCAACTGAAGTTTATTGGTAACCTACAAGGTAAGACCTCACCTCCGGAGTGTCTACCTTAACAGGGCAGAGAATATTCTGGTACAGTAGCTTATATTGGAGGGAGGAACAAGGGGATGGGTTCATTACCAGACCAATCAGGGTTCTCAGGGGAGTGGCTCAGCAGGTAACAGATAGACACTATAGCAAACCGAGAAGAAGTAGGAGGGGAGGGTTGGGATCCTGTCCAATCACTCAACGCACTCCCTGGAACTTTCTGGATGCAGGGAGAGACTTTGAAATGACAGACAGGACCCAAGGGTTATGTAACACATTGATTGACATAAAACTGTAACCTGGGGGAAGCCATATGGGGAGGAATAAAGGGGTATGTGGAACAAACCATTTTAGCAGCACAAGGTCAGAAACCAATAACAACAAGAAACTTGATGAAATTAAAACCACACTACTACACTCAAACACTTCTATAAAGTGCCTGTACACCAAAGTGCAAAGTATGGGGAACAAGCAGGAGGAACTAGATATCTGTGTACAGTCACAGGGCTTTGATCTCATTGCAGTTACAGAGACGTGGTGGGACAGCTCAGATGACTGGAATGTTGTCCTGAAGGGGTACATCATGTTTAGGGGAGAAAGACGAGGAAAGCATGGTGGTCAAGTCACCCTTTGTGTGATTCAATGCTTGGAATGTATGGAGCTCTGTCCTGCGGTGGATGATGAGTGAGTTGAGATCTTAGGGCTTAGGGCAAAAGGGCAGAGTAGTAAGGGTGATGCTGTTGTGGATGTTTGCTACAGGCTGCCTCATCAGGGGGAGGGAGTGGATGAGGGCTGATACAGGCAGGCCGGAGCAGCCTCACAGTCACAGGCCCTGGTTCTTGTGAGAGATATTAACTTTCCGGACTTGGTCTAACCTGCCAAGAGTGTCAAGGACAAAAGCAAAGGATTCTTAATATACATTAAATACTGAAGGAAAACAAAGGTGATTTGTTTTCAAAAACAAATTCAGAAACGAAGTCTGTTACTAAATGGACAGGGGACCCTGGTAACAAAGGACACAGAGAAGGCAGAGTTTCTGAACACCTTCTTTGCACTGGTCTTCACTAACTAGACCTTCTCAGGATTCTCTGATGCAGCAGACTGGGATAAGGGAATGTTGAACGTGCATTAGGAAGAGCACAGCCAGCAGATTGAGGGAATTCCGTTCTGGTCTTCTCAGTAAAAGAGACATGGAGCACCTGGAGCGGGTCCGATGGAGGGCTACAAAGATGATTAAGGGACTGGAACATCTCTCTGATAAGGAAAGACTGAGGGAGCTGGGCCTGTTCAGCCTCCAGAAGAGATGACTGAGAGGGGACCTCATCAATGTCTGTCAGTATCTGCAGGGATGGTGTCAAGAGGATGGACCAGGCTCTTCTTTGTGGTGCCAAGCAATAGGACAAGAGGCGATGGCACAAACTGATGCACAGAAAGTTCCTCCTGACCATGAGGAAGAACTTCTTTACTGTGTAGGTGACTGAGCACTGGGACAGATTGCCCAGAGACACTGTGGAGTCTCCACCCCTGGAGATATTCAAGAACTGTCTGGATGCAATCTTGTGCAGTGTGTTCTAGGATGGCCCTGAAGGAGCAGGGTGGTTGGACCAGGTGACTCACTGTGGTCCCTTCCAACCTGACCCATTCTGTGATTCTGTGAGCAACACAGTACATTTTGTGGAATTTCTTTCTGTATTAGTTGATACATGAAATCAACAGTATTATTTTTTTCCCCCACAATATCTAGCCATAGAGATTTTGTAGCCCTAAAGTTGAAAAGTGAGCACATAAATATACTCTGTTTCACTCAGAACAAAAATATATTTTTATTCTGACAGAAAATGTCAAATTAATGACAAAGTAAAACTAGAACATTTTGAGTCAGAGATGTCCATCTGAAAACCTTTAACAAGAGGTATTTGCCCTGTCAAAGATATTAGCTCCCTTCTTAACTCTTGATGAAAGTTTCTCCTGTGGCATGCTCTGCATTGTGGCTAGGATGATTCACTCTTGAGGTGTCTTGGTCTTAAGCAATATTTCTCTTAAAAGAGTGCTTCTAGGGATTGTTCATTCCAAGGATCACTCCCACTACACAGCATGGAAAAGCCTGAGAAGGCTCGGGTCCCTTCCCAAGCCCATGGTCATATTCACATGAGCTTTGTGCTCTGAAACACCCACAAGCACATTCATTGCCAGTCTGAGGTTAGGTAGATTGTGCCTTCAGTGTGGCATTGCAAAAAAAAATATTCAGTAGGTGTTGGCACAGACTTAGGTAGAAATTTAAGGTCACTGAATAAGTGCCAGGGAGGTGAAGGAACTGGACATTTTATGAAAAATTACAATCAGACAGTTGGAAATTATTGCACCCTGGCCGAAATTTATTTGATTTTTTTGATGTTATTTTATATTATTTATTGATTTTTTGGGGTTTTTTTGATGGAAGCAGATAATTTCCATCATGTTTTTCTGGAAAAAGAATTGTCCTTGTTTAGAAGTCTTTATAAGCTATAAGTGTTTAATTTATAATTCAAGAAAATGACATTTTCTGAGGAAATTTTCATGTTATCAGTGATTATGGTTTCATTAATATGTTCCATATTCTGAAGAATGTTTTTTTCTGACACACTTAAATTTGCTGTTCTGTTGTTCCAATTAAATTTAACTGTCAAAAGTCAAGATAATTGGGTGTGGTGCTCATTAATTACATTAACATAGCATTCCAGACCACCCAAAATCATAGTCATATTGATTGTTTTAGAGGAGTTTGCAAACTTTGTCTCTTAATCTAGGCCCTACATAACATGAGCAAAATAGAGCCCAAAACCAGCAATGATGCATTGTTTTGCCTCTGTCGAGAAGAGGGACTGCTGCTCTGGACTGCTGCTTGTGTTTTATTTTTAATATATATGCTATTTATTTATTTAAAGTGCAGCAGCTTCATTCTTTAAATGCTGAGAGTTGTAGATCTAAAGCTCTGCTCTTAAATGTCAGCATTTATTTCCAAAGAATGGGAATAGTAAGATTTATTTTTCATGATCATGGCTACCCAGTTATTCAGAAACCTGGGGCTGTGGGCTGCGAACACAAAGGCAGCAGTCTGTCTTAATAACTGGAGAATGGACACCCTCACTATAGTGGTGTGAGATTCTTGGAAGTGCTGCTCCCTCCTCGGCAGCATCACTTCAGACATCGCAGGAGATGCCTGCCTCAGTCAGCTACTCCTCATCCATATTCAGGCACTGAGGGCACTGTATTTTCCTGTGCTGAAAAATCAATACCGTGAACACTGTGTGTGCTGAGCCTATTTGATCTCTATGGTTGTCATGGCTACACTTCAAGGTATTGATTCATCCACAGGGATCTCAGGGTTGGATGGTCCCTGTATTGAGGCAGAAATCTTTTGTCCTGTGAAATCTAAGCACATTCTACAATGAACCCTATTTCACATATACTTAGACCACCAAAACTGGTTTGCTTATTTTTTTTTCTTTCTCTTCTAGGGGTATTGGTGGAAGGAACAATTTCTCAAATATTTCCTGCAAATTCCAGCAGACTTTATGATCAGTGATGTTGCAGACATGATAAAATGTATAGGGAAAATTATATGGATAAAATGAAAGACACACAAAATACTGCTGTTTTTGCTTCATTGAACACAGTGAACCATGCAGACTGGGTGTATTCTCACTGGCTGTTCCTTGGATCATTTTGTTCATGTATTGGATCTATCTCTCTGGTCAACTTAAAGTAAATCAATTGAAAAGATACTGATTGGAAAGGACTGTAATTTGCATTAGACCTCTGTATTAGAAACTGCATTTTATACAGTTTCATACCATTTATTCAGTATTTCATACTGTTTATTCAGTTTACTTTTTTTTGTAGATGTATATGTATGCATGTAAGTGTATTTATAAACAACAGGTCTAAAGTTGCCTATGAGATACATATGCCCTAATTTTATCCACTAACTATGGCACTCTATTTAGATACCTTTTTGTTTGTATTTACCAAAGTAACTGATCCATCTGTGCTTGTTATTGGCTTTGATTCCCTGGAACAAGTGTAGCAATTTAGGTAATCATGTCTTAGCCGGTTTTACTGGCAGAGAACTGATTAAAGTAATTGGTAAGGTAACACAACAAGATTGTGTCTTGTCTAAGACCAAAAGACAAGTATTTGAGGTCCAAACCTCCGCCAAGTAATCTAATCTCCCATGGTTTTAGAGAAATTATATTTTGTATATTAGCATTTCTGAAATGAAATTATTACTGGATAAAAAGGTCAACCTAGTAGAAATACCAAAAAATATGGAAGGAAGGCAGTCAAGCAGTATCTTATACCTATAATCAAGTGTTAGATTCTATGAATACGTGGTGTTGCCTTATGTTACATGGTAGATCTTTCTGCAAAAACACAAATAACGGAAAACAGTGTTGGTCAGCCTATTAATAGAAGAGGTGTATTCCTAGTGTCTTGTGCATTGAGAACACTGGGCTTCTCTCTTCTGACAAGGCTGCAGATACATGTTTTGGAAATGTTGCCTTGGGTTTGGGTGAAAGGGTGCTCTGGTAAAGGGAGACACGCTGTTTGTATTCACACCATAAAATTTATCAAATGTGAAGCCCCTGTCTTGTGCAGAAACGGCTTTCTCAGTAAAATTTGTCTATTCACTCTACCCACTGACTGGGTAGAAGACAATGAAAAATCCTGACGAATAAAGGGAGAAGAAGGTTGCCTCAGACTTCTGCTTCCTCTGGGATCACAGCTGAGCTTCTCTGAGGGACCATTGTTTTATTTGACTCTGGCATCCAGCTGAATCCCTCTCCAAGGTGCGTCTTTCCTTCACTATGGCTTGTGATGCTGAAATTTATGGAATTATTTTCTTCAGAGGAGGTGCTAAGGCCCCCTTGTAATTTCTGTCTCTATTTCTGGTGTTAATGGCAGTAAACTTACCCAATTTGTGTAATCTCTGCCAAGAAGCAAGAAAAATGCCTTCATGGGAAACCTATCAGGTTTCCTAAACTTCTAGTGGTTCCAAATAATTTTGTATTGCATTTATAGAAGCCTATATTCCCTCCTGTTTTCTATTACATATGTTAGTTTTCCATCTGTGTTTTCATTCTTTGAAATCATTGGTGGCATATAAATATTGGAGATGGTCCTATACATGGAGGAAGTACTCCTAAAGATTTCCTTTCCTTTGGAGATACCTGTTTGATTAATTGGAATGAGTGCTGAACTTAATTCCTTTGTTAGATCTTAAGAAGGTGTTTCTGGAGAAAAAACTGTTCTCTTTCTGATATCAAGAAAAAGTTAACCTCTCTTTCTATACACAACTGATTTTCTCCTTCTCTCCCTAGAGTCTTTCGTACTTTTTACCATTATTTTCTAACAGGGCGGACTATTTAATGACTCCAGTTTTGATGTCCTTTCTTATCTGGGTTTTTAAAATTTCATTCATTTTCCATGAGACATTTTAAGTAAGAAGACAAAAACTCAGTAATTGTTATTGCCAAAGCTATGTTCCTGAAAGAAGACAGACAGCTTCCTGCAGTTAATTTTATCCTGACTTGTGCTCTACTGTGGTATCAATTCCATTAAATCCAGAGCATAAGTGTTAGGCTTTGTATTAATGCATTCAGAGCCAGTCCTAAGATGTTTCTTTTCAAAGGGTGTGATTGGAATGCGGTGTCATGGTGATAAACTTGGAGATAAGACACAGATGATGCTGTATGACAAAAGAAGCATGTATGAAAAGCTGGGACTGAAGGGAAATGAGGTAGCACTGGTTGCTGTGCCTCTGATAACTTCACCCCAAGCTCTGTATCACCGTATCTCTACTGAAAATGGCATGGTGCTAGTTAAGATCTACTTAAAATCATGGTGGAGTTACTGTGTTTACTTTTCAAGAAGAAAGTTGGACCGGACAAGCCTTCTCCATCTTGGATAGTTCTTGGTGATGGTGAATTTTTTTTTTTTTTTTTTTTTTTTAAATTTGAAGTATATACTATCAAGAGAAAGCAAAAAAAAGTTATATTTCAGAGACTTACAGCGCTCCATTTCTGGTTACTAGAAAGCTTTATAGGTGTTCAGAAAAAACCTATAGTTCTTCTTTTTGTAAAAGCCCGGGATAATTCGTTCATTTATGAACTGTTTAAGGTCTGAATTTCAGCCATAATCTGCTTAGTAGATTTTCTTGTAGCTGATGCATTTTTAAACCCTGAGAAAAGAATCTGTTGCAACTAGCTAGTGGCCATTTCTACATAACTGCTACAGACTGCAACCTGTCTGGAGAATAGTTTAACTGCATGTTCTTTCTTGATTTATGCTTACTTCACAGGAATTAGTAACTCTAAACATGTATGTGTGCACACAAGTGCACACTCCCTACAGTTTATGGTGTTTTCAAAAGCTAGAAAAGGTATACCATAGCTGTGTGGTAATTCAGTTTTTGTGAGGTTAGGAGAATAATCTACTCCACAGTGTGGAAAATATAGCCTAAATCTTGTTATTGAAGGACTAGATACATCTTTTTTAGCCTTTTGCTTCTCAAGGATAATTTATTATACACTGAAATTCACAGTGCCTGAGGCTATTTAGTTGAAGTCCAACAAAATGTACAATGTCATTGGCAAATGTCATACCTTAGTGTACGACTGTAAAGAGTGAAGACTTCTCGTCACCTTTTACCTATGGGATAAAAGGTGTAATTTTTTTATTTAATACCTTCATGCTATATTAGAAAATGGATTATAAAGGAGTTGTGTTTGAACCAATTCAAAGCAGAACAATATAATTTAGTCTGATATGTGATGACAAAATATGCCATTGCCTCATCAAACCCACCAAAACTTGTATTTTGTGATAATCTCGAGTTAAAATTCTTGCTAATAGCAGCAAAGCCTAAAGAGGAGAGAAATGGCTGTGAGGAACTGCTGCAGCTCAGTTCTTCAGTTTCCTTAACAGCAAAGAGAGATATTAGAGTACAGTTCAAATAATTTACTACTCAAATAGTTCATTTGCAATAAACATTTGATTATGAGGAACTGTTAGAGAACATCTGTTAAATTGTTTTAAATAACTATGTCACTTAATTGAAATAGCTTCTAGAGCTGTTAAGGTTTCTTTTAGGAAGATTTCAGCATTTGCATCTGCTGAATGATTTATATCCCTGACATTAGCTTAATATTAAGGGAGAAAACACAATTCAACCTCTGGCAGGCTGGCATGAGATGTGAAACTGTTCCAGGTTGAATTTTCCTTTTTAAATTTTTCATGAAATTCTCTCAGCAGGCCACTTTGTAGCTCTGAAAGGATTTTGAACCTAATAACCATAACTGCTTCAGTCCAGCCATCAGGAAAAAAAAACAAAGGGGAAAAACCCGCTCCACTGGAAAACAAGCATTTCACCAAAACTCTCCTCCTGCTTTTATGACACCATAATAACACTGAATAGGTTTGGGGCCATCAATTGTAAAATTATCATTTTTCACCAAAGCAACATTATATTAAATGCTTAATTATTCATTGCTAATGCTTGTCATGGTGAAAGATTGGTTCCAGCAATTTTTAAAGCAGTGGGCCTGGGTTTTCTTCCTTGAAGGTTAATGGCTGAGCCCTTGGTTTCATTACCTTGCTAAACGTATCACACCTCATATGTCAAAAAGCTTAGCTTTTTGCTTGCTCCCCTCTCTCTGCCTTAGTGACTAAAAAGCAGCAATACTAAAGATTTGGTAGGGTCTGTTGCATGACTTTGCTTTGGTGTTTGCATTGGGATAAATTGTTCACCCTGGCAAAAAGGATGGGTAACAGTAGAAGTGAGGTTGAGGACTTTGTAAGATGTAATCCTTCTTGGCTAGGCTGAATCATTCCTGCAGGGGCATTTTTAAAATGGTAGCACTTAGCTTTAAATGGAACAAGATGCACTGAGATTATGAGCAAATTATGCAACTTGCAGAAAGCTATTTACTCATTTGAAATTACATGCATGAAATATTGATGGTGTATTAGTTACATGATGGCAATAAAAGTGGACTACATTCAGTCTTACTAGGTACAAGGCCACATGATTACAGACTTAAGCTTTTTCACTGTAAGCATCTGAATGATTAAGGTTTGAATTTATCAGGCCAATTTCAATATAACCTGGAAAAACAGGGTGAAGGTTGTTTGGAGTTTTTCAAAACTTTAACAGCATATAAAATTCCATGTAACAGAGAGGTCATTCATTTCATGGACATGGAGAATGGTTGTATTTTTGCTAAGGCTAGAAGAAATTGCTCCTCATTTTTATTTCATACTGTTATCGTTATGTACCCTTACAAGTAAGGAGTTTTGAAAACAGGGCTGGGCTCACTGTATTTTGAGGTTTTCTCCACATCTTTCAGAGGAACAAGGTAAGCCCAACAATATTGATTAGAAGATTTAAAGAGTAAGGAACTTAAACAGTCACTGAAAATTCAAAAGTGACAAAGCAATCCTAACAGCACTATTTCCATTAATATTACCATCATTACTGGAGATTTTGTACTTGATGCTAATTATTGAACTTGATTCCTATAAATAAAGCCATCACTGTATAAATAATGAATTTTGAACCTATCCATACGTGTACTAGTGTTCTATAAATATAAACATAGTAATTTTCATCAAAGCTATTCAGTGCACTTTAAAGGACATAAATAATTAATAGAAATTCCATTTAGTTATTAAAGAGGCACTGTCAAGATAAAAATCGTTGTTTTGAAAAAATTCTCTGATTACTAGTAGTCAGATTGATAGATGAAACTGAAATAATCTGAAATATCTATTTTAGGCCTCACCTTTGCTACTTCTATTAATATCCACCCTTTATATACAATGATGGAAAAACTATATTTGGCCAGAGAGCAGATGGAGGCCCAGAATTTCTAATTTTTTTGCTGTGTGCTTTTCACTCAATCTAGAAACTAAAGTAACTGTTTGTTTTCCTAGTTTCTAAGTTTCATTTGTGATTAGGGGAAAGATTATCTTTCCCTTGTTTCCCCCATTCTTAGCATAAAAAAAAAAAATCTTATAAATTTAAAGTGCTGTAAATGATAGAAATTATACCTTCAATTAAGGACATATGTATGTTACAGTTATGAGATTCGGCACCAGAATATTGATATCCTCCTTTTCAGGAGTGTCTATTTTGATAGCCCACCAAAAGTGTAGGACTGTCCAGTAGTCCTCATATTTTGTAGCTAATAGGCAGTTTCACGGAGCTGCAGAGGAAGTGTATGTAAAAGAAATGCAGATTTGTTATTTTAAACAAGTGACACTGGGAGCAGAGAAACCATTCAAAAATACATCTCAGGTTTTCCATTCATTTGAAATCAAACTCCTAGTGGCTTTCAGGCAGGTGTATGAAGATCACAGTGATATAATAGAGTGCAATTAGGAAGAGTCACCTTCAACAGGGCAATGCAGACTTCGGAGCTGGGTATTTGGATTAGGAGTTCAATGACAGTTTTTGACTTTGTGCTGGGACATTGTTTGTCCAGGAAAAGGGCCAAACCTAATCTCTCCTTCCTATGTGCAATACCACTGCATCAGACTCTTTATCCTGAGCAATCCTGGCCCAAAGTGTGGTTGCCCCTTAGAAGAAAACAGAAAACCAAGTAGGAGATGCCTGTTGGAGGCTGCAGCTGGACCTGGCTGCTTTACAGCATAGTCAAGATATTACTGTAAGGATGCCTTTTCTTCAAGTCTCTTCTTACTTAATTCTTCACAAAACCTATCTATTTTTTTTTTTTTTTAATGAACACAACCAGGATATGCTTAATTCAGACACATTTTGGGCTTGCTATCATATTTTTTAAAACGCCCCATTCTCATACTGGTGTTTGGTTCTACTGTAGCAGAGCATTGACACAGATCAGGTAATGAAGGCCTTTTACAGTAATATCATTTAGGATTCTAAATTATAAGTGTTTTATTTAATTTTTAACTTACTGTAAAATATCTGTTTCAGCTAGGCTGTGAAAGTAAAAATGTTACAAAATGTCCTTCTGAGAAGTCTACATAAGAAAACAGAAAACATATTTAAGAATCCACATGCAAAATCCACAATTAATAAGAACTATTTGGAAGATAAATTAAGAAAAGGCAGGAGGAGAAAATAATTATTACTGCTTATCACAGAGATAGCTATTGATTTAACAACTATTGATGATAAACTTAATATTTACTATCTGATCTTAACTCCTTTGCTGTACAAAGAAATGGTAGAAGGGTCAGAGGAGAATAATTGGTATTTAACAGCATCCTTCTGCTGCAGCAGAATTCAGCTGTTGTTTCCCTGTGAAGGTTGCCCAGACTGTCTCCTTTTGCTTATCCTTCTTTGGAAAAAATTATTCTTGTATATTTGTTATTCACATTGACAGCAAAGCATAATTGAGATACACAGGAAACTTTAGTCACTTGTACATGTGCCGGTAAAATCCCACCTCACCCTCCTTCCTCACAGTATACAAACAAAATTACTTCTACACACATAGAAATAAGAAATATGGACAAAATGCTTAGGATATGTTTAGAGCTTTTAAATCAAGCATAAACTATGCCCTTTCAGTGTGGCACATTTTCTCCATCTGTAAAGGTTAGGTCACATCACAAGAAAGTCAATAATCTGCCAGCAGCATTGCCTAGTGGCCTTTTTAGTTGTTTAGCTCAAACATATGTGAAGTACCAGCGGATCCCAATGTTATTCTGTATCTCTGAGAGCCCTGTGAAGGGTTTAGGAGTTACCTGAGAATAACTTCAAGATTGTTGGAAATAGGAGGTAAGGACAACATACAAGACCACTTTTCAGCTTACATTCAGAAATACTTCTGACACTCCTAATAATAAATGTTGTCTGCTGTACCAGCTGTGACTTTGTTCCTGCTGTACTCACTGGGGAAATTTGAGCGTGGGCTGAAAGAGCAAGTTCCAGTCCCAGGAGAGTATTGTTGTACTGGCAGAGATGCTCAGCTCAGCTGGAGTAATGTCATGGTGCAGCAATGCTGCTGTCACTGTGCACTGCAGCTGCCTGGCTTATTCCTGTGCTGCTCTGCTTTATTCAATGTCAGTGTGCCCTAAAGGAGAGAAGGTAGGATCTTTTTGGTCCAGCATGATATCTCTTCATTCAGGACAGGTGGGCTAGGGTCAAACAGTGCAATATGACTGTGAAGATTAGGAATTCAGAATATGAAATGAATATTCATCTGCTGCATTACCATCCATACTTGATAAATAACTAGTAGTATACATGGGAAATATAACTGTGAGTACAATGATTTTCTGGTGCTATTTCAGGAATAATATTTTTGTTAGTAAATTCCTTTCCCATCAGCTCTTTATCTCCTTTCTTTTGCTTTCTTGCTCTCTCACTTTCTTTCATTGGGCCTAATCTGTCCTTTAAGATAAAATTGTATATCATATTTAATATAATATACATCCCTGCTAAATATCATGCTCTGAATGTTTAATTATTTTTAATGTAGAACATAATTAGCCATTTGTTTCCTAAACTATTTTGATTAGAGGTTCCAAAAGAATAAGTAAATGGCATCAACACCACCCTGAAAATTATTCTCTCACAGGAACATTGTATCATCTACACTAGTTTAATATTGGCACTGAAAAAAACACCTCATGCTGTTGTGCTGAACTAATTTATTTTTAAGAATCTAACCTTAGATAGTCAGCACACTGCATTGAGTGCTTGGAGAGTAAGGGATGGATTACATGGATTCTGCTCCTAATGAACACATCCACTTCCATCTGTCTCTTTGCTTTCATTTTGACTGAATGAGTAGGCCAAGATTACAAGAAGAATTGAAGCAATGAAAATAAGTCAGTGTTTTCACAGAGTTTTCTTGCAAGCATGATGGGGAAATTGGTAAGTGGGAAGTGTCTGTCAGTCTGGTGACTTGTTGTTAACAAAGACCATCCTTCCAAGTGCAGTTCTTTTCTTAAAACCCTACACTGAGGCCTCAGAAATGCTGTTTCCTTCAAAGAAGGAAGGCATAGGAAATATTGAGTGAGTTGTCAACAAACTTTTGGAGGAATTTTTGAGCGAATGTTACTTCCAATTTCTAAAAGGCGATTTTTTTTTTTTTCACAGAGGTCCTAATTTTGAGAACATTATTTGGAAACTGGCTTTGAGATCATGTTTGCAATTTCCTATCAGAGCAGAATGGATTATGTACTTTTGACAGTCAAGTTATGAAAACTATGTACCTGAAAGCCTGTGTTCAGACTCCTGATTGTACACAATCTTTCAGCTTCTAAAAAAAATGGTAGTGAGGTAGCACATGAAAATATTTGTGCTAGAGATATTCATGCATGTCATCCCATCAAGCCAGTGGCATTTGTAAAGAGGGGAAGGTAATATCCAGATGTTCAGGAAATTAATATAAATCCTGGTTAAAATTTGGCTGCTTTTCTGCACTCCGAGAGAGAAATGAAAGCTGAGCAAATCAAAACCTCTACTTCTGAAATTCTGTTGACTCTGGGAATTTTTTGCTATAGTGTAAAATGTTTCTACTGGAAAAGACTTACTCACAGTGATCTCAGGCTTATTTAAAAATCCTTCAAGCTAATGGAGACTAAGTGGCCCCTGATTTCTGAGCCTTTGAATTTTAAACCTTAGGGACAGAGAGATATTTGAAAAGAGGTTACAAAATGATGCTGTAATATACAAGGCACTTAAAGCTGGAGAGCTTTTGTAGTAAAGTTTCCTCTGGTCTCGGAAGGGAGCTTGGTTTTGATATTGTTCTGATGCTTATGAAACAACTGAGGTGAAATTCTATGAAATACCTAAAAATACATGTTGGCTGCCTTCTTTTTTAAACTGTCTCTTTCAGGGATTTTTGCATCACTGTGGTTGGAAAATAAGACTCTTAGCAAATTGGCAACAATATCTTTCTTATTCCAGCTGTTTTCCAAAAAGTCTGATGATGTAGCTGATAATTAACGCTGTAACTTTTCCTATTGAGATGTAATGACTTCAGAGAATTACAGGCTCTCTAATGCCAAATCATTTTCTGATGTAAGTTGGGAAAGGCAATACTAAAACTAAAGGTGGTAGACTGATCTACACCACACAAGTGACTAGCCAATAGATTCTTATTTCATTCTCCTTTTTAATATTGAAAATCTTGAGGAAAAAAAAATCTGCTGTGTTAATTTCTTCTGGTGGTTCACAGTGTTATCTCTTATGCCTCCTTACAGGAGTTACGGAAAAAATATGTGACACAAACATTATTGGAATGAGACATTCAAGTATTTGTCATTTTGCCCATATTGATCCATCCTTAGCCTGTCTGACACAATCTTCTTCACTATGGGCAAATCAGGGTAGTACAGAGGAGTGAAATGGGCTGTCAATGGAAATTTCACTTCTTGTATTTTTAATTTTCTATGGATGTGCAGGATAGATTGAAGCATTTCAAAATAATTAAGGCAAGCCAAATCTTCACATAGTGTAAGCTGATATCAGTTGATGTAAACCAGTTTAACTTTGTGGCACTTATTTCCTTCAGGACTTAACCCAGAATGTATGAAAAAATAGGATGCAGAGATGTATGTTTACATGAAAGCTGTGTTGTTACCCTAGATCTGTATTTTGTACAAACAACAAGGAACAAAAGTCAACTCACTATGGGATGAAAATTGCATTTGATAAAATCATTCATGAATTTTTAAAATACAAATTAAACGTTTCCTTAGAATTATTTTCCAAATCACAATGAATTAATCATTCTTGGGGGTTTTATTCCTTTTGAAACTAACAATTGTTAATGCCAAATGAAGCAAATAATTTATTTATAATACATATGATAATATAAGAAAATGTTGGTATAATAGAAATGAAAAATATTTAAATGACCTGCCACAAAGAAAGGTTTTTATATATATGGTATATGTACCTGAACACTGAGGGTTTAATGTGTCTTTCTGTTCTTAAGCTACTTGTGCTAAATGCTATCACTGTTTGAGGGATTCTGTTTAACTCAGGTGGGAGAGACATTGACATGCAGACATGTGCTCTGTAGTTTCAGTACCAGACAGAAGACACTTTTTGTCTTTTAACATAGTCCAAGGCACCTGGGTCTGCAGCTGTGGCTCTGCCTTGTTCAATTCTGTGAACTTTCACATGAAGTCTGCACTCTGGGCAGGAGCTGTGGCTGGAGGCCTGATTCATTCACTACTGCTGCTTTCCTGTGAAGCATCCCAGATGGCTTTTTTTAGTGCTTATGGTGCAAACCTCTTGCACTCAGGTACTGAATTAAGTACCCAGGTACTGAAACACTCTCTGTGCTCCCAGGCATCCTCTTATTTGCTATGGGCATTTTTAAGCCATCCCAACAGCCTCCATTTACCTCCTTTGTCCCCACAATATGATCACAGAGCATGGTTAGAGATCTAGACGTGGTTTTTGCTAACCACAGGAGAAGATAGGATATGTAGTGATTCTGGGCTCAGGACAGGTATCAATTGCCTGCAAGGGAAAAGTGGTCATGAGGCACTTCAGTGTTCATGTGACTTATGAGATCTCATTCCCAGATGCACAGAAGTAGCCTTCAATTCAAGCATGGGGAAAATTCAAAGGCAGCAACCCTGACAAAGGAAATGTGCAACTCATCTGTTTCTTGTTTATGTTAGGTAATGCTGATCTTTTCTTGCTACTAAGAGAGAATACCAGAAACATAATTTCCTTTCTGTTCAGACCATAACAAACTATATGGGATATTTCTGTCAAGGCTGTGATAGGAGAAGGGCTCATATGACAACTTTGCATCACTTAAATCCTGCAGGCTTATGTAATAAAGAAGTGTCAGAGAGGTTTTAGCCTGAGGCCCTACAATTTTGAATAAAGGACAGGCATACAATATAGTCAGAAAGAACATGTTTTTTGTTAATTCCTAGAAATTTTAACAAAAATCGATCAATTTTTATTGTTTCTGTTAGAAGCTCAATTATTGGTCAATAAAGCACCCCAGAGATCTTTAGCTTTTGTAAAAATCAGTTTAATGCATTCTCTCAGTTTTGGAGGAAACCTCAAAAAAACCAAGTAGACGCTGTCAGATTAACAAAACCCACAGATATGTAGTAGGTTTTATTCCTTTTAAATGTCAGAAAAATTACATATTGTCTTTCAAGTCCATGTCATTGTCTTTTTGTATTCATGATCTGTGAAAGTTCAAGATAACAAATCTGAGCTCATCAGGTGGTGATTATGTTATCAGGCTCCATGCTGAAGTTCTGGCTGGATGATGCCAACCCTAAAAATCCTGGCTGTTGGTTTTACCTTTTCATGCCCCACACACTGCTGACCTCATGTCAATCATGCACACTCTCCTGTTATTTTCCTTGTCTACAGGAAAACATTAGTCACTCACCTGTGCTTCCTTTCCTTTCTTTTCCTGCTAGCCCTGTACTTGGCAAACAAACATTCAATAATGTTTTAAAAAGGCCAAGTCCCTCTGGTGACCCCTTTTCCTACAAAGATAAAAATCTCAGGTTGTATTGAAGATGCTGATCTAAGCCATGCTTTTGTTCATGATTAAAAAGCTATTCTTTGTCTTCTCAATTTAAAAGCTAAGGCTTAAATTCATCTCACCAAGTGCTGATATCTCTTGTGTAAATATTCAGCTCTGAGCTAGTTATCAGTTTTCCTTTAGAGAGAAGGAGAAACAGGCAACTGTAGACTGTGATTCATATAATTCTTACTCAGAGACCAAAATAGACTAGAAATCATAGTTTAGATAATTCTGTTATTTTCAAATCACCATAAAGAGAGACAAGGATGTCTCTTGTCCTGAAATGAGACTCAGAAATTTGATAAAAGTACCCTATCTTTATTGGGCACTCTTATAGGTACCCAAGAGCATGCCAGGAAGAGCGAGGTTCTCTACAACAGCCCAGGTATTTTTGTTTATGTGGTAATAATCACATGTGTGTTCTATGTGCATCATTACTCCTCTCTGGGGTATTGATGCTTTGGCCAGACTGCTCACTCTTTCCAGGTTTGTCAGTACCCCATTGTTACCACAATCTTTATTCTGAAATTAGTTTCTTTCTTTCCCTACTTGGCTCCAGCTTTTCTGAATGCTTGTCTTGACTTAAAACCTTGATGGTTCTGCTGTCTTACTGTGTGGTGTCAAACTGCTCATCATGAAGTGATAAATTCAAATTCACTTGGAGTAAACAACGTTTTAAGAAGTAAGGCTATGATATCCTAAGCTTTCCCTGTACCACTCTGTTCAGATAACCATGTAGGAGTTGCACTGTTACCTCTGGAGGTAGTGCTGTGTCCCTGCCAGGAAAGCTCACTTGTCTATATGGCAAGAAATCCATAGGGAATTTCAGGGGATGGGGCAGAGTTTAACTGAGGAGAATTTACTGAAGGTGGAGTCAGGAGGTATCTGATGACTGGGCAGGCAACTCTAAGTCTATCCATCTCCTCTGAGTCACCTGTTTCTTCTCAGACATATTCCATACTGTGCCCTTCATCAAGAAACTGTTCTCATGGCATGGTACAAGGGCAAGGCATGTACACTGCAGGCACAGAAAAAGAACACTTGATAACTATTCAAATAGTTTAGACTAATATAATCTACACAAGGATCCCATTTCATCTACTTGACATACCTATTCAAATAGTTTAGACTAATATAATCTACACAAGGATCCCATTTCATCTACTTGACATACCTATTCTATGTGAAGCCACTGCAGTCTTCCTATGGGCGAATATTGCTCTGAGAGACATGCATGTCTTAGCAGAATTTGGGTCCATACTTTTAATATTTCAACATGTAATTATAAAAGGGTAATCTGGCAATTTATAGTATTAAAAAGTATGTTTCAATGCACAGGCTAATGATTATGAAAGATAATAGGCTTTGCATGCTAAACAGCTGGCCTGGATTAAAATGTATGAACAATCTTTAATGCTAGAAGACTTTAGCTCCTATTTTACAGCTTTTAAAATTTATTCTCCACAAAAAATCACAATTGTTTGTAATTGTTTTTGTATGTGTGATTTATTTGACTTTTCTACCAACATATTTTGCCTTAGGATAGCCTTGGAAATGAACTGAGTCATCTTGGTGAGTTTTTCCTGATGAAATACCTCAAAATAAATAATCTTTCTAACAGGTTTATGGCTTGCCATCTGTACTAAATACATGTCTATGAAAAAACACTTCAGGCTAAATGTAAAGGAGGCTCGGGAGGTAGAATCCTTAGCAATCTAAGAGCCTGAGAGCCAGCCTGAGAGCTGTGTAGAATTCATGGTACTGTTAGGGATATAAATTCCTTGTACCCCGTGTGTGGGGGAGCAGGATGCTTCAGACAGCTGGCAGAGAATTCAGGAGACAGGGTCTGTCTGATCCTGAGGTTACAGTTCAGGACTGCTGGGCATGTCTGCCATATGGGATTCAGAATGTGTAAATTACTCACTGAAGTCATGCATTTACATGTATAAAGATAGATCAGCCTTTGTTTAAAAATAAGACAGGTTGTGGAATTTAGACATTCTTGAAATGGGGACCAATTTTTTCTAGGTGTCACTCAGACCAAGCTGTTCATGGACCTTTTGTGCAATGTAACATAACATGTTTGAGCATAACAACTCATAACACGTGAAAATAATTCAAAAACCCCAAATGTCCGAAGGGATACATTCAAAAATCAGAAAATGCAAAGTTCATATTAAAAGAGAGAATTGATTTTAGGGTATGACAAAAAAGTAGTGTGATGAGAAATTATTAGTTATTAAAATAAAAGAGAATGGCTGGAAGCTTTAACAGTGGGGGATATATTTCATTTTAAAATTAAGATTATAAGGTTTTCTATAAGATCTGATATTTTAACCCTGATAACAATAATCTGAAACATCTGAACACAAAACACTGTGTATTAGAGAAGTGATGGTGCTTGGACAATCATAGAGAAGAAGATAATTCTAGGAAACCTAGGAGAGAGAAGCAAGGATGAAAGCTGGGAGTAAGAACGAAAGAAAGAAAAATTGGAAAAGGGACACCTATATGCAGTAACAAAAGGAAAGGGAAGTGTGAACTTGGAAGGCAGAACAAAAACAGCACAGGAAAGAGCACAGTGAGAGTAGATGTCACTGCCTGCCAGCAAGGTGGAGCTTTAGGGGTTTTCCTGTTTGATCTGTTTTCTGACGGTCTCTAGGGCTCAGTGGCTACACAGGGAGGACAGTGGCCTCCATGCCCCAAGAAAACTTTTCCGTTTTGAGTCCCTACGTTGTGTTTAAAGATGAATGAACATAAAGGACTTAGAACACAGCTATATAATTAATGGATGAATAAATTACTATTATTTTTACCTGCAGAGGGGAAAAACCAAACAAAAGAACATAAATTATATAATAGCACCTGAAGGCTCTGAACATGAAAGGCTACACTGTGCTTGATATTGCACAGACAACAAGAAGTAACTCTTGTCCAAAGGACATTACTGTCCTGTATGTACATTTCATGTGAATTAATTTGGGACTACAAATTACATTAATCCATAGATGGGATGTTGACTGTAAAGCCTAATGGTGTGATTCCCATCAGAGTGATTGTCTGAGCTGTGTGTGCAGTACTGACAGTCAGGCCTACAAATGCAAAATTTTAAATCAAAGTTTCATCTTCACAGAATGCGATATAAGTACAGTGAAATGGTAAAGCAATAAAACCAGAAAAGATTAAACTCTATATCTTGCAAGCTGATTTATATACGGTGTGCTAAATAACTGACATAAGAACAAAACGACTAGCATGCATTTTTCATGTGCTAAAGCTATCTGTTTAATAGCCTCTTAGAATATCCAGGACTTCTAGCCAAGCAGAAATGAAATGCTGTATTCATTTTGTTATTGATACTTGGGAGAGGAGAGAGGAGAGAGGAATTTTAAACAAGTTTCTGAATATTTTTCTCAGTGATGTGCGGGAAATGGCATCTTTCCTTTGAATTTTATTGCATCTATCAGGGTTGCTTCTGTCAAATTTAGAACTCAAAATAAAAATGGAGAGACTATGTTTTTTTGAAATAAAATTTCCAGTAATTTTGGATGGTAAAAGAACTTTGACTATCTGCTATTTTTAGGCCAAATCACTGTGGCCTTAATGCTTTCTTTTAGAGACTCTTGTTGGCACACAACATAAATCATAAGAGTTTATAAAACGTAAGAATTTATAAGATTTAAGGAAAAAGAAATTACAAGCATCTCATACATTTAAGATCATATTCTGTTCCTTGTAATCATCATAACACTTTGTAAATTCTTTTAGAACAGTTTGTGTCAGAAAAATCATGAATTATTCTGCATATTAGAACTTACAGAAATACCTTCTCCCCTGCTGTCTAATTTCATCTTCTCCACCTTCCCACAAGACCTACCAGCCTGTGTAATAATTATTGTCTCCTAGCCCCAATTAAGATGTCTTTGCCAGGGTACTTTGCCATCCCATTTAAGAAATACCACAATCTAAATGGTAGATGTGAATTTATATAGGCTTAAATACTTGCAAATCTAAGGAACTACGATTCTTCTAAGAATCTTCTAAAGAAACTTCAGTGATAGAATATTGACAAAATATTTTCAGAAGCAGAATGTGCCTGAGGCTCACTGCTTCTTGGTTTGCAATCAAAGGAAAGATTCTGCTGTGTACTCCAGATTACTTTTAATCTAACAGTCTCCCAAGCCTACCTTGCTTTTTTATCTTCCAGAACTGTTATAAAGTTGATTGAATAAATTGCATACTTTTGAATCACTGGACCTAAAGGACTTCTTCCTAGGGCATTCAAGACTGAGGAAGTCTCATAAAAATCAGAGGTTATACTGGATTTGTATAAGACAGCTAATGTACTAGAAAGCTAGGAAATGGCAGATGTGTCCCCTATCACCAAATGGGCAGAAGGAAAGGAAGAGTGGGAAGACTAATAGATCACCTACAATAACTTCAACTGTCATACACAGTCAAAGTTTCTGTAAACACCCAGAAAGAAATTAAGAAAATTAGGAGCAGTAAAATTTTTGTGAAGCGAATCAATCCTTAAATTTTGTATTAAGAGAATAACCCTTCCTTTCACATCAGAGTAGCACTTATTGCATGAAAAGAGCAGGGAGCAGATTTCATAAATCAACATCTGTACGGCTTCTGAAACTGATCAACATGGCTGCTATAGGAATTTTAAAAACCAAATAAATTAAAATACTAAATAAAATATTAAAGTAAATCTAAATAAAATACCTTAACATATATTCCTAGTTTTGGAATAGATGTGAATGTGTACATATTTGCTCAAGATTCTTCATGACAGAAGGGCACAAATTTACAAATGTACTATTGTGAAAGACACACTTCACCCTTTAAACACATTCAGCAAATTTACATACGAGACTCTTTTACATTTAACAGGATTGACAGAACAAAGGTAATCTTCTGCCTCTGAGAGAAACTATTCCTTGCTTCCACTTCCTGCAATTGGTCTGGTTCTAAACCAGCATTTCCTCCTGGGCCCAGTTCTCTCTGAACTGTGTCACCAGTATTGTCAGCCAAGAGCTGCCCATTGGTTAATGAGAGGTGAAAAAAGGCGAGGAGCAGAGGGCTTAAACAGAAGCAAGAAAGATTAAAATCAGGAATAACATTTGAACAGGAGGGTTAGGTAAGTGCTGCAAAATATTGCTTGGAAGGAACGATGAAGTCTTCACGCTTGGAGGTTTTTAAGAAAAGGCTACATGAAAGTCTCACAGATATGAGACAGACACAGGTGGTTTGGCCTTGGTCATTAAAATATCTGTTAGGATCTTATTAGATATTATTTCAGATATTTTGATTTCTGAGTGTTTTGTTATTTTCCTGACAGTTTGTCCAGGTATTTGAATACAGCCAAACATATATTATACACATCAATCAGAGGTGACTGTGACAGCCTCTAAAAATATTATGTAAACTGGAATCTTCATTTGCAGGCAAAGTTCCTGTAATCACCAAGATAATGTAGCTGCCTGCAGCTACACTAAATTAGCAAAATTCTGCCATTCATAAAAGTGCAATTCCATCCAAAGGCAGTAGGGATGCATCCATAACTGATGGCTGAGATTTGCTTATCTGTGCTTAAAATCTAGTTTCTGCTGGTGGATGGCACAGAGGGAAGAAATTTAGTATTAACACAATGCCACACACTATATAACAAAATTAGTTTATTGAAAACAAAATGCTCTATGTGGTGTGCTTCTGGAAACACATTGTTTTCTTGTCTTAAGTTTTAGACCTTTGAAACTGGAACATAGAATTTTAAATAGTCAGGTAAATTAAAAGCTCTTTGTGTCAAAATTTCAGAGAAAATAATTGTGTGTATTTGCAACCTGGCTAGAATGCCTCCAGCTTCGCACAGAAAAATACAGTTTTCCACACCAGTCTCCTGGAACTGAGGGTCTTAAACCTTTCTAAGACAAATTTGTTTGAAACAGAAATGTTTCTTCTGTAATATAATCACATACTTTGATTAGAAGAATCAAATAAACATTTAGCTCCAGGGAAATAGTGGTGAATTTGGATAATACCAAATCCTAAGTTTGGACAGGGTTACTTCATCTTCCAAAGCAGACACAGGGAAGTTGAAAACCACTGGTGAAAGAGTAATGTGGCTGTAAAAGGTCAAATTAAAATGCATATAGAAATCCACAACCCTGTAACAGTCAGCAGACTAAAGCAGCTTAGGACATTGCTATCTAAAGTCACTTTGAATTTCTCACAAGCACTGATCATATATTTGATACCATTGGCATGAAAGTTGCTGCTGCTGTCAATTTATAACCCAGGATTTTTTTTTTAAAAAAAGGCTTTATGCTGAGAAATTTGTTTAGCTGTATATTAAAATATTAATCTCTGATCAACTGCTTATCAGCTGAAAGTTCAGATAGCATACAATCTACTTTATGTAATGCTGATTATATAGATATTTGTAATAGCTATACAATATTGAAATGCTGACAAAAATAGCTTTCAATTTACCTGACTGTCCTTGTCAGACTATGAAGGTGAATGCTCTTTTACCCAAACTAGTTCTGATCAAAACCAGACTGAGGTCAGCTGTGGGACAGGAGATTGAATGGGTTATCACTAATGTCGATTGAGAGTGATTTGGTTCAGCTGCTGCTGCATTTCAAAGGAACAGTTGGTGATTGTACAACATCAAAGAGCAGGAAGAAGTTTTAAATGAAGCTATAGCTCTTATAATCTTGCTAATGTGACCATACTCTATGTTTTATATAACCAGAAGATGAGTAGGTGTAAGAACACCATATATTAATGGTATTTTTGTTAAAAGTTCATTGCAGTATGACATGACTTGATGTCACAAAGTGTTTGCCCAAGTAACCAATAAATATGAGAAAAATTTTAATATTTGACCCCTGATATTGCTGGTGACATGCTTATAATTTAAATGATTCTTAATGTAGAAACCCTCAGTTACCATTTCACTGTGCAGTAGGTGGATCAGCACGCACTCTGAAGTGATGAATTTTCCATATTGTGTACAGAAATAAGATACTTTAGTTTGTATTTAGGCATAAGAACCATATATTGAAAATAATGAGCTCAGAATAATATGAAATAATGAGAAATATATTTTCACTTCATTATATTCAGTTTCTTATCTCACTGTATAGATAGAGTAGTTGGTGGTTTACAGGCTTGAAATTGTATTCAGAGGAAGTTTTGGTATCTCCTATTTTATAATGCAGGAAAGAAGATGTTGAGAGAAAAATTATCTGGAATCGAGCCTCATTTCCAATAAAACTATAAGTGAAAACCTTGATTATTATTTATATTAGTCACATTTTAATGGGAAGAATAGAATTTTCCACATATATATAGAAAAAATTTGAAATTAGTGCCATGAGTTTCAACTACAATGTGCATATTTTCCATTTTGCTTGAATTTCTTTTTCATAAATATTAAGTTGAAGTCAAGATAGATACGTTTTATTAATAAACAGGGGCAAAAATTTGGATCTCAATCTTCTTTTTCTCCCAATCACTAGCCATTCTACTATTACCAGTTTCTGCTATGCTTTGCATTAATATCTGAAATAAATTAGGTCTTCAATTTTGATGTCTATTTACCTGTCTTATTAAAACATCAGTAATGAAAATCAGTCTTTGCTGCATCACATGTGAAAAGCTATGGTTAGGCTGTAGTCCTCTCCTTTAGTTTTGAGCACAGCATTTTTGATCCTTCTTTCTACTGCTTCTCCCAGTGCAGTCTTCCTGAAACTGATGGCATCTTCTAAATTAAATAAATCTCATTTCCCCTGGTTAAGATTCTCCTCATCTAAGCCAAGCTGTAATGACTTACTTTACTCTTCAAATGAAGCACATGAAAGTAAAAGTACACAACTATTCAAATAGCACTCTGGTGCTCAACTCATTACTTCTGTCCTTCTGCAAATTTGGCAATTGGTGGCAGTACATTCAGTCTGCCAGATGCTGTCACTTCTGAAACCATCTATTAAAATGGAAAAACAAAGAAGTCTTTTCTCTATAGCTTTCTAGTAGGTGAAGCAGAGCCCTTCCCACAGCACTGTGAGGCTCATTTCCATGAGCCTGAGTGGAGTCAAGAAGGAAGACATTCTTCATGCATCCTTGTTTAGAGAAGGAGTTGCAGTCTCAATCACTTTCTCTGAACCACATAATTTGTCTCCAGAATTAGAACTATCCTGCTGTTTTGATTTTTTTTCTTCTCAGAAGTGAACCCTCCAATTATGGACAGCTGACGTCTTAGACCTCCTGCAGTTTCTGTTTAATATGTTGAGATTAGGTTGCCCCAGAGTGATATAAACCACATAACTCTCATCTCACTATCCTTGATTACTAACAGTCTTTGTATTGTGAAAAAAAGCTAAACAAAACCCAATACAAATACAGCTTCCAAACTTATGAGTTAATAATGAATACCCATTTCTCAATTCCCTCAACACAGTTTCTTATGCTTTTTGATATGGCTTCTTATTCTCTAAGATATTTCTTAAGATTATTTCTCACGATAACAATTCTTATTTAACTAAACCTTATTTAGTTTCCTATGTTGTTTCTATAGCTTTTAAAATCAAGAGAATTGGGTTCCTCTTTAATCTCCTTTGAAGCTATTGAACTTCCATAAGTATAATTTAAAGGTTCACCAGTTTCCTAGAAAACATCTGATCATGTTTATTGATGCATATTATGTGGTCCTGCAGCTTTGTCTACTTTAAGTGCACCTAATACTTATACAGCCTAATGCTTTTCTTATACACCTAAGACTTTTCTATGTATACTTCTGTTCTAATGACCCAAAGGATAATGATTCCTGATTGATTCACAACGAACTCCTGTAAGGACATGGACAAAACTGTTGTCCAAAAATACTGTGAAACTCGGCACTGTTACAAACTCTACACTGCTTCTTAGTGGCATGAAACTTTTGTTGCTAGTCTTTTGAATACATGTTACTGTAAATTAGTTAAAATAAAGAATCATAACCTGGAATCATTCGCCCCTCAAACCCCATTTTTTTAATCTGTTTATCTTGCACTATTTGGTTGTCCTGAAAGTTGCCAGTCCTGTCCTGAAGGTTGCAGGGAATGCAAGGCAAATTTGCAAAGACAGCTGACTGTGTCTGAAGTACAGATCACGAGCATCTGTCTTAGTCTGACCTTTCGCTTTTTTTAACATTTCCCTCCATCTTGGGAAAATCTTTGCATACTATTTTTTCAAGCTTTTTCATCTAGAGAGCAACAACTGTATTTTGCCCTAAAATTTCCATACTGTTATAACATCTGTTATAATGTGAATGTAACTTGTCCATTTCCTCTAATTTTACCCCCAGCCATTTTTCCTCAATTGGGTTTCATACCAAGGCAATTTGGTTGAGTTTAAGAATATAAATGAAGGAATCACTTTGCTGAAGCATGAAGTGAAATCTCTTGTACAGAATGGAATATTCTGAAATAATGTTCTTGAGCTACTATGACTTTGGGTGACTGTGTAAGTCTTGACCAGACCTAAGGCACTCATTCTGTTTCCAGAAGCTGTAATGGAAATCTTCCAACAAGGCTAAAGTAAAGGTATTTATATCTATACAGGTATCTGCATTTTAGGAGCACAGTGGCTTATACTATTGGTACAGTGGTAACAGTAATGGAAAAGATTAAATGCGTTTTTTAAAATATCCAGAGAACCAAACTCATTACTGAGAGACTTTTCTAACAATGTATTTTCCTGTTAAATTCATACAACTTACAGCATGGAAATGAACAATTACATTTCTGTTGCCAGAAAAACACATGCATTAGTTTGTTTTAAAATTAAATTTTCACACCACAGAAGAATAATTTTTGTCTGCTCAGAAAGTGATAGGGGCACCACTGTTATCTTTTTCTTTCGATACGAGTCTTTGGAAATGGTAAATTAGCTGATAAAGTATGCTGTAACTTAGCAACCTTAATTTTTAAAACTGTGGTTTAGATTCTGTATATTAATATCATATCACAGGAGAGAGACACTGAACTTTTAAGCCTAAATGCCTGTGAATTATTTCTTAAGGTAATGCAGTTTATGCTAACAGATATGATGAGCATTGCCTTCTGTTGTCTCCTTATAGTCCCACTTTTCTTTTTGTTCCATATAGTGACATCATCCTGCTGTGCAGCATGTTGCTTCTATACTCTGGTATCTTAAGGTGTTTACCATTATGTACTAAGGTTTTTTATAAGTAAGTCTTTCTGGTCATCTTCCCTGATGAGTTTCATAGTAGTCTTGATTCTAAATTCTATTTCTTTTCCCTTGTTTTAAAGACATTTTTAGTTTAATGCATTTTAAGTTTTGTTTTAACTGGTGCTTTTAATTTACAGACTTTGTAAGTGAACTCTTGTTTCTCATTTGACATTGTCAAGGATCAGACCTTGCTGCTGTCTATGAGCCAAGAATTTAAATCCGCAGCTCACTTTTCTCAAAGATGATTTGGCCACAGTGAAACCATTGACAAAACTCCTCCTAATGACAATTCTTTGTGTGTTTTTAAAAAAATTCCAAGTTCAGAGGCCTGGTTCTGGAACTGACCTTGGCAACGATAACAACAATAATAACATCTGCTGCAATTATAAAAGATAAAAACTAAAGCAACTTAGAAGTAAAAACTGTTAAAATATTCTCGTCAAATCTGTAAATAACTATTGAGAGTTGCATCAACAGCAGTCTAGCTTGCATAATGCAAAAAGAAATAGGGAAAACTCTGCACCTTGAAATGTTCAAGATATAATATTGTTTAATTCAAACTGTGCCACCCAGGAAAAAGATGTATGGAAAAGTCTGTGCATTTTTGATCCAATTTCTTATTCACGATGTAATGCTGTTCTCTTTCTTCACAGTCACAGTAAAATTAGCATGATTGTGAAAAATATTTGAAATGTGTCTGCTGTAAATCACACAGCACTAACATCTGTGGATATTTTTGCTGCTGAGTTGGGGAGAGAGCCCACAGAGAGGCAAACTGAAGTTCCCCTGGTCAACTCGAAGGCTTTTAATGATTTATAAATTTCCTGATTAATTACAGATTGCAATGTTTGAATGGCTATTATGCTTTGGTAAAATTTATTTTTAGTGTTAAGTACTCAAGTTAGTGTTACATTCTCATGATTCTCATGATCTTTTAAAAATAAAGTCTTCAGTGTACAGCTGATTGCACTGTCAATGTGGAGTCTTTAAGGTGCTTCTGGGGAAAAAGGGATTGGCAGATTCTTGCTCCTTGGAGGCTAAAGGTTAGACATCACAAAAAGATTTAACTACTATTATAGTAAGTCAACATGCATCACCTTTTAAAATATTTATTTGATGGTCACTCTAACAATATATTCAATCTAAAAGACAGCTATTCCTTTTAGAGGTGTATCATATGCATGTTGGAGGAGAAGAGACTGGTCTGTGTAAGCTCTTTACCTGCCTTATGTCCTTTTGCCTGAGGAAAACCTCTTCCTACCATTCCGCAACTTCTAAGAAACCAGCTGTGCTGCAGCTTCCATTCACAACATAACAAAAACCAGAGACCTTATCTTCTTCATACCTAGGGCATTCAGCATTTAATTTCCTTATCAAAGGGTCAAATATATGTAAAAGTCCTAAATAATTTTCTAAGAGATTTTTCTGTGACTATAAAGGGATATTTAGAAAATTATGTTTCTTAAAAAAAATTGGTTTAGATTATGGTTTTTCCAACTTCCTTCTCCCAAATATATTCTCAAATTTTAGAGACCTAAACAGTTCAGCATCAGGGAAACTCATTGTTTATACAATAATTATAGTAAATATTCCCTAAAGAAGTTAATTTAAACAGGTAATTTTAGGTTAGAGATTCTCTTTCTTTTGTTTACGATTTTAGAAAAAAAAAATTTTATAAGGTTACCAATTCTGCATAATACTGATGATGAGCTAATGAAGAACACTGAAACAAAATTTGGAAAATCATATTATTTAGAATGAAAATCATGTGTAATAAGAAATCTATAAAGATGACTTTTGATTCCTGGGTGAGTCATTAACGGAGAAAGTGCCAAATCCAACCAGCATGTTATTGGCAGCAAATAGATTAATTAACTCTAATGACAATTTATGTAATGTAGTGAAAAGGTAGTCTTTAATCAGTGACATCTGGGAAAATGTGATCTGTATGTGCTTCAAGTGACCTGATTCCAGCTCAGAAGAAATTGTGGGGAATAGAGAAGCTTGTAGAAAAGAACAGATTTCTGTAGTTTATTAGTTATTGTACCAGTTTGTTAATGCTTTCACAGGACTTGCTTTCCATTTATGTCAACATGAAGATAGTGAACGGAGTTAGTGATATTCAGGGTTGAAAACACCCTCTTGTGTTAACCCCAAGATAGAGATGAAGATAGAGATAGAGGTGAAGCTCTTGAATAGAAGGCTGCACAGGAGTAAAAGATTATCCCAAGATTTGTGGTACAGAATTGTTGATATCACCCATGTCTTCAAAATAAGAAATCAATAAGTGTGTTTTATGTGGATATAGGTTGGTGAATAAACTATACAGTAAAGTGGAACTTGACTCTTGCTGCAGACACGTACGTTTCTATCTTGGCAAGACACTAAACAGCAACGAAAAAGACAGGTATGTATGAAACAAATCAATAAAATAGTCTCAAATTCCACTCAGTATGTTCCTTTGCACTTTGACTGTGGTTTTCCTCTCATTTTTTTGCTTACAGAGATTGCATATTGAAGTACATACAATTATTTGATGTTTTTCCTTCACACAAGTTAAATAAAATATTCGTCTTCAGATAACCTTCAAGACGGTACTCCGATACAAAAAACCAGAATGCATGTTTTTACATTTGCTTTATTTTGTGGTGTGGGTTTTTATTAAAAAAAAAAAATAAAAAAACCCCCCTCTACTACATCTCTAAGTCTCTTGTGATGGTTGGATTGTTAATGTAATCAACTTCTTCTGAAATGAACGGTAGACTAATGACTAGAGATGTGTTCAGTAACCCACAAATAATTCCTGTACCCAGCCATTACTTAAAAAGAAGAAGGCAGCTTTTTTCTGAGGGTGAACCAGCAGTAATTAAAAGATGACAAATTCATGTAAATAACAGTGTAAAGGTTAATGCTGTCCTTGAACAGATCTAAACTCAGTACCAGACTTTTGGAAAGAGGGAATACGCTTTTATATCTGTACCCAGGTCATTTCCTCATAAAACAAGGAAAATGGCTGTGAAATAGTCCCTTTGGGCCATGGGATGCATTTTATTCCATCTGTGGTTGAAAATTGTTAACACACCGTTAAATAGGTACATTGAATGTTAGCTACACTGCAGATTGGTGAGCACACTCAGTTTGCTAGGATGCCAAGGAAGTACTAACCTGGAAGGGACATGACTGGGGAAGTGCAGTGCTGAGATCTGCTGAAGTGTAGGATGTGATTTAGAGCACCCAGTGCTATGGGAAAGTGACTGTCCTGCCTTTGATTCTCACCTGGTTTATCTTCCTCACGCCAGAGGGCTGGTCAGAGATAATACTTTGCTGCCATGTGTAGTCTTCCTCAGTCCCTGCAGAGAAGAGGGCTGATGGGGGTCTTCCAGGCTTCTCATTAGTACACATGGGAGGTGCTGTGCCAGCCAACCTGAAATCTCCCAAAGCACATCTGTTTAGGTTGCCATCCGCATTCAGATGAATCCTGGGCAGGTGAGGCATCCTTTTGTCCTTCAAGAGACCTCTTTGTCCAAGTGTCCCCAGGAGTTTGATACAGTAACAGTTAGCAGAATTTATCTGTCAGTGTTAGCTGTCCAACAAGTGCTGACAAGTCTGAATCAATTCAGAACCTGTGGTGGTGATCATTGCCAAGTAATCACAGCTGTCATGCTGGTAAAGGGAAACTTTATCTCTCTTATCGCCGAAGAGATTTGAATCCTCTAATCCTGTTCCCATTTAGAAAGCCCTAATCACTACTTCTGGGAAGAATGCTCCAATTCCCCTAGCAGGTAAAAGCTAGGCTTGGCTCCTGTCTGGCTCAGTATAAATTTTCTGAAATATTTTAGGAGCCAGAACTCATGTTTTCTCTACCTCATGCTATGCAGACATCACCTACACGTGTTCTCTCTTGTGCCCTCTTTTTTTCCTGGTTGCAATTTGATGTCATTTCAATATGAGACACAAGGAACACTCTTATCAAGGATCGAAACTGATGTTCAGGACAGTTTTCTTGAATATGTGATTATGGGAGTAGGAGGATAAGCTCTAAACAATTTGAAGCTGAGGAAGACTTTTATTTGTCACCTCAGGGAAATGCTTTTTACCTTCAAGCACTCACGCAAAATGTAATTTTTCCCCTCCAGAAGGAAGTTTGACCATGACACAGTGAAGTACTGATCCCCAGGTTTCAGGTTTCAGGAGGGGTGGTTTAGGAGAGCTCAAGAGAGAGACAGATGCCAGGTTTTTTTGGCTTTTTTTGCACTGAGACTAAGGGTGCCAGTTTAGATGGTTTAGATCTGGAAGATGTCTAGTAAGTCTGTAAAACCAGAGTGTTCAGTCATCCCTGTGCTATGATTTTAGGATTATTTCTGATAAAAAGTTCGTGGTTTGCTTTGACAGCTATTCAGTTTTGCATCAGCTGCTAAGAACTGTCCGGGCTTGTACCAGGGGTTCTAAATTCAGTGGGGTCAGCCGAACGTCCAGCCACAGTCTTGGGGACTGCCTGGAGTAGCATTTCTGCCACAGTAAGCAGGAACTAGATAGCCCTGGTGAGTGAGCCAGACATGGAGGACTGGGACAACTTGTACCTGGTGAAAGAACAAGCAGGAGCAGCAGAACGGTAGGAGAGGAAAAGGAAGAAGAAATTTATGACTTGCTTCCCAAAACACTAGTTTAAGCTTAACATGTTGATAAGATGTGCTAGATAGCATGGCAATCCTGACATATTGAAGGAGGATTACACTTTGGGGAATTTAAAAATCCTGTTTGGTGCTAGCAAGAAAAACACTTTGGTCAGAAAAACATTGTTGTTAGTAGTTGGAAGGGAGGAGTACCAGGATGGGCCTGGTCTGCATATAAGACTAATAGATGATACTCTCTCATGGACTCATTAAACAGCCATCTACAAAATATTTGTCCATTTTCTATGTTAATCTAATTTTCTGATGAAACGAGAATGCCTTAAACTAGTTGGTTTAGTATCTTCACAAATCTTTGTCTGAAAGCAAAATCCCTGTAGCAGCAGGGACTGTTTATACCTGGCTGGTTCACAGAGGTGCTCCAGAGAACAGCAGGGACCAACACACAGCTGGCTTTAATTTCACCACTTTAATGGTGGTGTAGACGCAGCTGGGCAGGTCTTAAACTCCATCTCATCTCTGCAGAGTGGTGCAAGATGTATTGGTGTCTTCACACTGGAAGTGCTGGTACTCAGCTGCAGGGACAGAATTTCCTTTTTGAATTTTAACTGTATCAGCATGTCTTGCTATTATGAATATTTCTGCATGGGAAATGAAAATCACCTAGCACACCAGAAGGTGTTAGTTCTGGCCCTCAGTAATATTAGATGTCAATTTTCAACAGAAAAAGCTTTTTTCTCTTAAGTTTTTTTTGTTTTTGTTTTTGTTTTTTTTTTTTTGTACTTTTTTTTTCTTTCTTTTTGCTAGTATTTTTTTAAAATTCATAAATTGGGCAAAAATCTACATGCTGAAATAAATTTACAGGATGTGCACATCTAGCAGTTCTAACAGTGTACAAAATGGTAACTCGTCTATTTATGCTCTTATTTATTTCTTGTGTGGGCAGGTGGTCCAGCTCAATATTGGTGGGAGTGTGAGTGTGCATGGGCAGAATTCAAGGTAAATAGGCAACTGATGTCACTGCAGAAGAAGCAGATTCTCAGTTATCATTTTGTGGATTTTTTTAAAGAACATAAATCATTTTGAATGACTCTTACTGATCATTTATTCTGAATGTTTTGCTCTGGCACTCAAAAGATAGCAAGACCAGACAACAAACTACAAGAATAAATATTGTTTCCCTAATCAGCTCATCTGGTCAGGACCTGGCATTTCAGTTTGGAAAGAAATTCTGACATCCTAAAAATTAATCACATTATGAATCAAATGGAAGCAGGAATCTCAACTCCCCTTTCAGCTTGGGGATCTTACAGCATGTTCTTTGCCAATGTTACTTCTTGAATTGATTAAAAGATACTTCAAACATATTATTTTGATTCTTTTTGACACTTACAGTAATGACTATACTGTATATATTCAGGTTAATATAAAGATTGAAATGAACCTTGTAGCCTCAAAAAAGAATGACAGTAAGATTTTATTTCAAAGTTTTTATTTGAAAATCATGTCTAGTCAGTGGATTCTCCCAAAAAATAAAATTTAATTAAAGCTCATGAGCTGATGTATTTGGAGGAAATTGTACTATTGAGGGATTTTCACTCAGAAGCATTTACCTATCTGGACACCCTTTGTTTATTTAGATTCCATTTTTTTAAGGTATAAAAAGGTATTCTTTTTTTAAGGAATTTTAAAAAAATAGGTATGTAAAGTAAATAAAGAATGAACATAATCTCATCTAACAAAGAAGCATCCACAACTGGATGACAAACACGTTATTATTAAACAGGCTGCTTGTACCAGGGGACTGAAACGGACCAAAATTAGCTGCAAAATTTGCATAGAGCGTATGATTTTTAGACCCTTGAAGTGAAAAAATATCCCCTATCTGTGGGTCATGCAGAAGTGAGTGTAAACAACTCTGAACTGCAATATTATGTCCTTCACACTCCAGACTGCAGTGGTTAACAGCAAGGACAAGGGATGGGAAGGAGTGTATGAACCCTCTTCCCTCTGTGCTGTTCAGGAAAGTGAATTGTCTTCACAGGAGAGGTGCTCCTCCTGTCGCCTCCTCTGGACTTGCCCTGATAGGTCCGTGTCCTCCTTATGTTGGGGGCCCTGGACCTGGATGTAGTACTTCAGATTGCATCTCATGAGGGCAGAGGAGAGGAGGAAAATCACCTCCATTGATCTGCTGACCACAGTTTTTTTTGATGAAGTCCAAAATGAAGTTGGCTTTCTGATTCGCAGGTGCACACCGCTGAGCTTCTCTGCCAGAGAACTCAAGGGCATGTAGCCCCAAACACAAGGCTGTAGTTGGCCTGATTTAGTGTTAGCATGAGTCCCATTTCCAGCAGAAATATAATTTTGGTGATTGTGAAATTTTCTTGGAGTAGATGTTGTATAATTCATGTGGGAAAAGTCATCAATCTGCCATCCACCTCCCTTAACCTTCTTCCAGCTGAGGTATTGCCTTTCACTGCAGCAAAATTATGGGGAATCTTCAATTTTCATTTGATCAGACCTTAAAATTTTGGTGATTTTTGTTTATTAATTAAAAAAAATTGATTTCTGCATCTTTGAACTTTAAACTATAGGCCATATGAATGATGACAACTTCTTAGGGGCCTAGCTTAAGCAAACAGGAAAAGTGAAGTACAAAGAATGCCTTACAGAGGAGACATTTGTAGCTGGTGATATTTGCTGGATTCCCCTTTCTGGGATCAAGGACAGAAAGAAAGTAGGTTTCTCTGACTAGTCAAATATGCCTCCAGGAATCAGTTGAGGTGTTAATAGCTAGGTTTATGGAACCAGTTCAGACTGCCTCATCCAAGGTCATGGTCCTGAACAACTCATACTGGACCAGTAGCCATACACCATTTGCTCCAGTGCTTTTACTTAAGCTAACAGTTTATAAATAACTGTCTTCTAATTGTTTGGGGAGCCTGATTGCACATGATCCAAAGCATACGGAGACAGGTGTGAGTTTTCTCTCCAGCTCCTAACAGGTTTTGGATTTGGTACATCAGATGTGTAGAGAGTCACTTGATTTGCTCTCAGTAAAGTATATTTTTACTCAAGAGTTCTGAAACTTTTTTTTTTTTCAGTATCTGTTAATAAAATGTGGATGCTTGATTTCGCCAATCTGTTTTTGTAATGGGTTGGGTTCAAATCAGAGTTTGAAGATTTCCCTGGTCATTTTGAAATACTGCTGGGAAATCTGTCAACTTATCCTATTGCTTTCTTGATGATTATTGAAGTTTAGACAAATTTTGATTTCAGTTTATGACTGAATTACATGACTTGAAATAGCTCTTTCATGTTTTAATGAGAATCAGCATGCATAGTCTCTAGGTCATTATCACAAAAATATGGAGCATTTCCTTGACCAACTGGGATTTTTGCTTTTCTTTAGAGAAGACTACATTTAGTACAAAATTGTTTGCTTTTCTTTATATCTTATTCCAGATATAATTAGAATTCGGCATTGTCTTCATTATTACTGCTATCTACTAGACAAAGTAATGGACTATAAATTTGACATATGAGTATGTTTCTGTTAAGAAGAAACACACAAACAAATTATTTCGTTCATTTCGTTAATGCAATAATTTGCATTTAGTGGTATCTTAAATACTTCATATCTTTGTCTGCAATATTTGAAACATTTATTGAGCAGCCCCATAGTAAAAGTTTACCTTTTGCGGGATTGATTTTTAAATTCATTTTGTAATTAAGTTAATTGTGTGTGGCATCTGAATGCTTAATCTAATTACATAATTAGACATCTGCATTATTAACTGATCTGCAGTGACATAATAAATACATCCTTTGAATTCCCTTGTCTTTACAAATGTCTTTGTACATTTGATCTACAAGTTATTTGGTGCAGAGTTGATACAAGAACATTTATTTCAACTGCTTTATTATCCCAAATTTATGAAGTTGAGATAAAAATGAATTATTTGACATATGGTTGTTTAAGCAAATGTAAGATAGCTACAGATGATTTGTAGCATATTTCTTAAGTATCACTGAAATGAAATGAATTAGTTTTTGTATGAAAGCTTCATATGTGAAAATTTCTTCCAAAATTAAATTATTATAGACTAGAAAAAAATATGATATTGATAGGGAAGCTGAAAAATTCAGCTGAAAATGCATTTAATTAACATTTAAGAGTCAGTAGATATCAGTCAGCTATTTCTTAGATCTAAGTAACAATGATAACACATGCTGACGGAGAAAGACTGAAAATTTTGAACTCAGTGTGGAGAAACACTGAAATTAGATCCAGCAGATGAATTATAGCAGAGGTTTTTTTTAGTAGCTTTGTAAAAGTACTTTATAAAATTGGAGATGTTTGAATGGTGAGCAAAAATTGCCACCTCTTGCTCTTTTTTTCACAAACATCCTGTGTATTTAGGTGTGCAAACCAGATTAATTTGAAACAAAAATCAGAGATGAAGTTTGGTTTTTAGGCCCACATAAATTTCTAATTATTTCATTATTTAGCACACTAATAAGGAATGAACTTCTCTTTATGCAATGACGTATATTTATTTGTTCATAAATTAGTGTTTAAAAATGATGCTATTAGATGGCGCAAGACCTTGGGAAATCTGGAATTAAGGCACTATAAGACTATATTGGACATTATCTTCTTGGAAGGGGAGCACAAAATGCTGAAATTGAAGATCACAGAGTCATAGAATCAACTAGGTTGAAAAAGACCTTTGAGATCATCACATCCAACTTATAACCTACCTTGTCAACTGACCTGACCAACTAGACCATGGCACTGAGTGCCACATCAAGTCTTTCCTTAAACACCTCCAGGGATGGTGGCTCCACCACATCTCTGGGCAGCCCATTCCAATGCCCAATCACACTTTCTGTGAATAAATTCCTAATGTCAAACCTAAACCTCTCATGGTGCAGCTTAAGACTGTGTCCCCTTGTCCTGTCACTGTTTGCCTGGGAGAAGAGGCCAACCCCAAACTGGCTACAACCTGCTTTAGAGCGTGATAAAGTCGCCCCTGAGTTTCCCTTTTCTCCAGGCTAAACAACTCCAGCTCTCTCAGCCACTCCTCACAGGACTTGGATTCCAGACCCTTCAGCAGCCTTGTTACCTTTTCTGGATATGCTCTGGCAGTTCAACATATTTGCTAAATTCGAGGCCCAGAACTGGACACAGCACTCAAGGTGTGGCCTACCCAGGGCCGAGTACAGGGGAAGAATGACCTCCCTGCTCCTGCTGGCCACACCATTCCTGATCCAGGACAGGATGCCATTGGCCTTCTTGGCCACCCGGGCACACTTTTTTGGGGTCCTTTCTTCACTAGCAAGACTGTTCTGCCTATGGAAACATTTTGACCATCATGTTTCTCCTATATGGACAGTGGTATTGGAACATCAACGTCCCTTACATGGGAATTGTGTGACACGGAGATTTATATCCCAAGTCTTTCACTAAAGTTGAATTAAACATACTTTACAAAATTTCTATGCCTCATTTTGTCTCTTCTTTTTTTAGACAGATTAATTTAATATCATAATATCCTTATAAGTGAATTATATTGTTATATAATTTATTAGTGGATGAGACAGAGTCATCCAGCTGGTCTTCAAGTGATCCATCTAGATTAATTTGCTGGGATTTTATGTTAACTTGAATAAATTACATTAAGTTCCTGCACCCTAGGAATTTTCTTCTTTTTCCCCCACAATTTTTAGTACTCTACCTGTTAATATTATGATAGTTTTACAACAGAGGTTATCTACTTCTGCATTTCCATCCTTTACGTGGAAGAATCTTATTTGACCTTCCAGGCACTAAAAATGAAATGAAAATTGCAGAAAATTTACAGAAGAATAAGGGGAGCACAGAAAGACTATTATGTATATATATTTAATTTCTCAGAAAATTCACAGCAGTAACAAAGCAGAAATGGAGATTTTCTACTATTTTTGCACATCTTTTTAATGGTTGTGCTAACACATCCTCCAAGGAAAAGCTGAACTCACAGCAGCTATGTGCTCAGGCTGCTGGCTAAGGGGTTGTCAGTGTAAAGGTGTCAGAAAATTAAATTAAATAGAACAAAAGGAGAGTCTTCTGGAAAGAAAAATAATTTCCTCTAATAAAATGTTTCACATGTGACATATACAAGTCCAATAAAAGTCAAACAGTAAAACCATTTTCCATGTTTATTTTTACCTTCACTAACTTGGATATTCTTCCTCTAAAATGCATATCTCCTGTTTCAGGCAGTTTCTGATTCCACCCCAGAAAACCATGATTTTGAAATAGTAGCCATTTTCATGCATGTCCCTCCTTCCCATTCAGTCAGAGCAGATGTGTCATTGCATACCAACCACATGCTGGAAATCTGGCAAAGCTACAGCATAGATCTTCAGTCAGCCTACACAGAGACAAGAATCTCTGCCTATGCCCGTGAATACTCTGGGTCCTTTGCTTCTTGGGCCCAGTGGTGCCTTCTGAATGCAGATCAGCTGTGCAAAAAAAGCTTCAAGCTGCAAAATAAGCCTCAAATTGGCTCACCTCCAATACCATCTGTGCTTTTAGATCTTAAACATCTATTCAGATGTATTAACGGGTGAAAATCCATTGTTTTTATTTTTCTAGTAGTTAAAGACGATTGAAAATAAAAGGGGAGAAAAACCACCTGCAGCATGGAAACCCCTAATATTTTTTTTTCATTGAAATGGGTACGGGGACAGAATACCACTTCTGCTGTTGGCTGTATGTGTTGTATTTCCTGGGTGAATGGTGTGGAGACTGATACTATGTGATGTACAGTGACTCAAAGGGGAGTTTTGCATGTAAAAGATGTTATTCTGAAGTAATGAAATAGTTACATGGCATAAAGGCAGGCCACATGTATGCATTTTATCTTGTCATCATTATGGAAAATTAATTTTTATGCTTCTTCACTTGGTAGATTCTGAGGTCTCTCTTATGTTCACAGACAAAATCCTAGATGGTGCAGAGTACTACTGTTACTACTAGTACAGTACTTATATTTCTTCATGAAAATAGTTCATCTGTAAGAAAATACAGATAAAAGATCCATACCTATATATAATGCTGTGTATATGTAAGAGATAAAAATCCCTCTGGAATGCAAAAAAAGTGTCGTATTCCCTTTAGAGAGTTTCAAATTAGTCACTATATTTTATACAAAGACTCAGTCACATTGTGAGTAGTCAAACACTGTGCCTTTTTTCACTGTTTTTATAATATGCATTAAAGTCACACATAAGAATTCAGCAGCTAAACTCCCTATGTTTGGTGGAAGTCTTGGCACTGTGGCTACTGTAGGCTCTGCTAGTGACTGTATCTACACTTTCTGTTCATTTAATTGCGTGTTGCTTTACAAACACCTACAGCACGTCAAGTCAAGTGTGAATGAAGATATAATAACTACATATGTTTTAATTCTACAAGTTGTCATTAGGAGGAATGCTACAGCTTGTGCTGTGCAGGCAAGCAGAGAAGATGATGAGACCAGTCCATTAAGACTGACTTGAAGAGGCCTTAAAATCTTTGAGTCTAGGATCTGTAAGTGTTGTCCATTTTGGAAACTGCTTAAAATTACTGACATTGCTGCAGATTCTGGGATGAAGTTTTTCAGCACTGGAGCCTTCCTATTTTTTAAGTCCCACTCTGTAATAAATCCTTCCTTGATGTCTGTTATTCTACTCTTCCACAATTATTTCACAGCTATTCCTGCCAGCCACTTGTCTATCCTATGTCCATTTCTCTGAGAGTATGAGACTGCTGAACTGTACATATGTCACTGTCAGAAAAGTTGCCAGTGATTTGTGTCTTGTGATTTTCACTTGCTGGTTCCGACTTGGGCACTCTATAATGAGGAAAATACAAATTCTTCTCAATATTTCCTCAGTTTTCCCTTCCCATTTTTTTTTTAATTATTTTTTGTTGATTGTTAACTTCGCACTCCTTCAGGCTGCTGGATTGGTGGCCACTATGTGTGCTTGTGGTACACTTGGAACCCCCCAACTCTTTGATGCTACTGAATCCTTCCTATGTTGCACTGAGACAGCAGAAACAGTTTTAAATTAGCAGTTTCTTAGTCTGGCAGTGCAAATAATCTGACATCACAGAGATGCTGCTGGCATTTATATGCTGCTCCTCTGATGGGATTGTCAGCTTTCTTGGCTCTTTGAAACAAATCTTTCCTTTTGGCTGTCCATATTTTGCTTGAAATGACATCAAGTTAAATGGCTTTTACCAGGTTGAGAACTGCTTCCTCCCCTGCCTCACAACTGTTCCCTGGGCATTTGCAATATGATATTCTGCCATGTTGAAGCAGAAGCTGGACTTAAAAGGTTTCTGAGAGCGTAAACACATGTTGGAGGAAATCTTTGTTATACAGATCACCATAATTAACCTACTACTTTTAAGAGGTTGGATATGTAATTAGTGACAATTATCACAAGGTTTTTTCTATCCATTTTACATTCCTTTTCTTTCTCTTTGCAAAAACTTCTTTTTGACAGAACAAGCAATTAGTATTATTTCAACTTCATGAATTCTATTTAACCTGGGAAGTGAAATATTATTTTCTCTTTAATGACAGATGATAAACCTGAAATAGTAAATTTTGATGGAGATTTAGTAAGTCAGGCCTTAGCCTAGAAGCATAGCCCTGCAACCACAAAAAACTTTCCATATTTTAACATTTAGATCTATGATTGTTACTTGCAAGCTCTATTTATTTATGAAAGAATTAAATTTATTCATTTGTACTTAGTATCCATTAGACAGGGGTGATACCCTTCAAACAGTGAAGATTTCTCAACTAAGCCAAAAGCCTTTCTTGAACAAGAAGTCTTTTTTAGCAAACAGTATAGCCCACAAAGGAAACCAAGAACATCTGGAAGGTTGGCAATGTGTGTCTTTCATTTATGATACATGTGTATTAAGTGGTTTAAATGAAAAAAGAAAAAAGTTCTGAAGTCTACATTTCTGCACCATGCATCTAGGATCTTTTACATTTCTGTGATTGGTTATTTCCTAAAAGCATGTATTAGATGCATTTCCAAGTAAAGCAAGGATTACATTGAAACAATAAAGTACTGGAGCAACATTTACCAATTTTTGCTGGTATAATTTTATACCTTCTGCTTTATTTTAGCCAAATAAACATTTAATCTTTGTGGTCCTCCAGATTTCATTAGGAGTTATGTTGCCGTGCAAAATTCGGGTTTTCTAAAATTGTTATGTTTCTTTGTTATCTGTCTTGTAATGGTTCAACTCTGTAACCCCCCATCCCCAATTCCTGTGGTCTTTCCCTGAGACAAATCCTGTCAATCACACTGTTAACCACACCTTAGGCCTCAAGAGTTCTAGTAAAGACCCCAAGGTGACTCAGCAAAGTATCATGCTCCCCACTCCCCTTTCTTTCCCTGGATGGCTCTGCCCATTGTCCCCTGCTCTTGGTCACTCCCCTCTCACCTGAGATTGGTTCTAAGCCTCCCCCTTACCTGGGGCACACCCCTGATATATAATGGGCTGTTTGTGCCCCAGACCCTCACTCTCTGGCATGGGGAAGCCAGGCATGTCACTCTCTGGCATGAGGAGTTCTGGCAAGTAGAGTTCCAAGAATAAACCTCTTCAACCCATGCCAAGAGTCCTTTCCTTCCTTCCTCTCTTTCTAACTAACACATTCCAGCCTGAGGTTCAGATCCACAGAACATCAGAGGCACCAAGCCTTCATCTTATGTTGAACCTGAGCAACAGCTGGCCGGTGAAGCAGCTCAGGAAACCAACATAGAGTTACACTGGACTCACAATGCCTTGAGGAAACTTCTGCCATAGCATAGGATTTATGTCCTGATATCACCTGTGTACCTTCCCCAGGGCAGTTGTCTCCTATGGGCACTGGAAACAGATCCTGCCCATCTAAAGCAATTAGATATCTGGGTTGAATGTTTTGATGGATGTTCTTGCCTCTCCCTCTTGACTGTATGCAGGACCTCAGAAACCTGAACAGAATAATTTCTTAGTAGGGTTTCTGCCTGTAGATGAGATGAATCCCACTCCCAGTGTGCAGTCCCTGTTTTTGCTGACAACCTCACACCTGGGTGTATCTGTGTGGGGTCTCACTATGGCAGAGCAAAGGGACAGAATCCTCTCCCACATTCTGCTGGCCCATTCTACTTTTGATGCAGCTCAGGGCACATTTGGCTTTCTGCGCTGCAATGACACATGGTTGGGCCATGTCCAGCCTCTCACCCACCAGAACCCCCAAATCCTTCTGAGCAGGGTTGCTTTCAATCTGTTCATCCCCCAGCCTCAGACTGATACTAGGGGTTTCCCCAACCCAGGTGCAGCACCTTGTACTTGGTCTTGTTAAACCTCATGAGATTCCCATAGCCTACTTCTCCAGCTTGTCCAGGTCCCTCTGGATGGCATCCTGTCCTTCATGAGTGTCACTTCACCACTCAGCCTGGTATCATGCAAATTTGCTGAGGGCACATTTGATCCCTTTATTAATGTCATTAATGAGGATATTAACAGCAGTTCCAATACAGATTCCTGAGGGACACCTCTTGTCAATGATGTCCATCAGGACACTGATCCACTGACCACTATCCTCTTGGTGTCCAATCAATTCCTCATCCACCAAACCATCCACCCATCAAATCCAGCTCCCCCTAGCTGAGAGAGAAGGATATTGTGGGGACCTGTCAAAGGCCTTGTAGAAGTACAGGTGTTTGACATCTGTAGCCCTTCCTTGTCTGCTGATGCAGCTGATCCATCGTATTTATCACACAGCGTTGGCCAACAGTGCATACCGAAAAAGGTAGGTGGGGCAGGCTAAAGGAAAAGCCTTATTGAAACTAAATAAGATGTGTGAGTACCCAACAAATAATAAAGATAAATAAGGGTCAGTCATTGTGCTGGGTAGCTTGGTGTAGATGCTGCAATGTCTGATGATGTGACATTGTTGGCAATGTGTGGCATTTGTAGGATGCAGAATGCATCTGTGGAATGGGGATGAGAGAGTTAAACTGTAGGAGTGGAAAGCTTTGAAAGTTTTATTCCTGATCACTGGCTCATTGTCATACATGTGTTTTTGATTTGAATAAACTAGTTTTGCTCATCAGAATGACATAAAAAACCATATAGGCTCAAAGAGAAAAATGGTACAGTAATGTGGTTAGGGATGCATGTCATTTAACTGATAGTCTGGACTGCTGATATTTACAAAAGGAAGAAAGTTATATTTTCTAATATGTTTGTTATTGAACTGAATGCTAGTTTTCCTGGTGTCCTCTGCAATGTGTCAGAAATAAGTATGGTTCCAGACATATTGCAACAGTGAAGTGCTCTCAATTTTAGAAATGGAGGCTGATGGAGGTTTGTTACTCTGAGGAGGTCTGCACCTGAGTTAGACACTTTTATGTATTCAGTTCCTTTCTCTCCCCATTTTTTTGGTCTGTAGCACATCAGGAAAATACCTTATCTATTAATAAATTAGTTTGAATTTTCAAGTTGATAGATACTTAGATTCTTGTTCACAGAAGAACTGTAGATGGGAAATGCAATTGCATCCTTACGGCTCCTATATGTAATAATACAAATTGTTTCTAGAACATCTTTGAGATGGGAAACTGTGAAAAGGATCTGCAGGTAAAAAGCACAAAACTCTCAAGCTATGAAGTGACTCTACTTACAGGTAAAAACCCTCACTTGTAAGGATTGGAGGCAAATGTTATAAATGTAGTTTTTACATCAATCACTTAAAAACTGTACATTTGCAACACTTATAAACACAACATTTAAAAGAACCATTAGCTTGAGATTTTTCAAATTTGTTTTTTCCTTCTAGTTCTTTTTACTTTTACTTGAAAACATACATGGCTTTGAAAATTGAGGTATTAAACATTGAAACCATCAACACATTTCACAACTTCTTGGAATTTTTAGGCTTTACAGTAAATGCTAAATTGAAAGAACACAGTGCTCACCAGCTCTTACATAAAAGCATCCTTGTGCCTGTGTCTCACACCAGTGTGACATGAGATGGATGAGATGAGATGACATTCATCCTGGGGGAATAAATCAGCTGGCAGAGACCTTCACCCACATATAGGTCAGTTCTGTTTTGAACAGACATGAGATAATTGCAAGAGGTGTGAGAGACTACAGAGCTGGGTCAGAGGGTGAATCTGCACTCCTACCAATGCAACTCTCACCCAGTGTAATATTTACATATGTGGGAAAACAATTTAACCTGATGGTTTCACAGATGAACAAAAGGGATGGATTTGGCCTGGTGTCTTTGGTCCTCAACTGTCTATCAGCCTAATTGAATTTTAGCATAATTAAACTCATCACGTACTGACAGATTGCATTTCACACTGTGTCCCATCGTGTGGAAGGGGAAATGAGTCTGCTTCAGGTGCTATTGCCTTTTCCCAAGGGCCTGAATAAATGGAAACGGGAGGGGGAGCTGTGGGAACACGAAAAAGAAAGGGGATTACTACTTTGCTTTCAATAAAGGAGGAAGAGGAAAAATTTCCATTTGTTTTAACCCTACTTCTGCTCACCTGAAAGACACTATTGTTTGACCTAACAGAACAGGGACTAAGCATATAAATATGCTGGGCAGTGAATGAGACACTATTGACACATGAACAACTTGAGTGTAAATAGCAGACAGGAATAAACACAGTCTGGAAATATGAAGGTTTCTAGCTCATTAAAGCAACATTTTCTACCTCCTAGTAGGAGGAAGTAAAATTTTAAGCACTGCTAAGGCAGAAATTGGCAGCTTACTAAAAACTTTGGTGACTAAATAGCAGGGAATTGGATTCAGAATTCCAAAGTTCTCCTGAGCTCTTGTGAGTTTGAGGAAGGAAAAGTAAATCTAGCTTGGTGTTGCTACCAGTCCTCTAGGATACCTCAGTTTCTATAAGAAAGAGCAGATTCACAAGAAGAACCTGAATAAACCCCAAGGTATTAATGCAATACTTATGGAGGGGTGAGTCCTGCTTTAAATCTGTGTTGTGGCAAGGGAGAAGGTGGGGAGCTGTGCCTTGCACATGTGCTGTAATAGCTCTGTATGCTGGCCTCTGAGAAGGGAAGAGGGCAGCATTGCTGTAGCAAATGCCTGAAACACCCTTGTTGTCAGCTTGTAAAGGAGGATGCACAGCTGTGAATCCTCAGAGTTAGGTGCTTCTTTCTGGCGCAGTAAGCTACCTAAATGTGCTAGGAGAGCAGTCTAAGAACTTGCCCAAGTGTTCTTAGTTGTCCCTACTGCCCAGCTTAGATGGCTCCCTTGGTTTTGCTCTGCATGCAATATGCCCGTGTTTAAAGATTTAACTGTGATTTCCAAAGGTCTCCATGGAAACAACTTCAGCTACCTAAGCTAGCACACCTGTCTGGAATGTGATCATCATCAACAGCTGCTACACAAAATATGTAGATTGTGCTGAATTCCAGCATTGAATTCATTTCTACACTTTGTCAGAGCAGCAAAAACTTCAATACTACAAAGAAAATCTGCTCCAGCCATACAGTAGAGAAAAAAAGCCTAGTAATTTCTCACCTGGTGAGGAACAGAAAGAAATATGTGTTTCTTCTAAAATTACTAAGAAATTACTAAGCAGTGATATTAAACATTCCCCCCAATAGAATACATGGAAAGACAGTATAGTGTTCCTTACATTCACTTAACAGTATGAAAGAGGAAAATTCAATAAATAGAACATGAACTACAGACCTATGGATTGTTCTGTTTTTGTGATATGTTTCTTTCCTTATGGTCCTTCATCAGATCTTCAGTCACAGTTATGTTGCTGCCATTTAATGAACATTTCCCCTTTTAATAACTGGTCATATATCTTGTTAATCAAATTCAGTGAGAGCTATGGTGAAATGACACAGTAAATGTATTAAGAAATATAAAAATGCACATACAGTTAAGACCGTAGTTCTGATATTAAAAATAGTTCAGCAATCAGTGTTGAGAACATTTTTAATGACAGCATTGTTACAATGATAAGAAACTATCTTAATGTCAAACTGAAATTCCTTTTTCTTTTTTATTTAGACCTGTCTTGCAATGCTACCATGTATTTTATTCTAATTGTAATTTAGACACAAAGAGACACCCATGAAAGATGGGATTTTACAGAATAATAGTGGAACAGTAATTGAAAATGTTATTTCTACTGCATCATACAATTTGATCTGCTTTTGTTTAATTCACACCATAGCTAAATGATTTCCTCCTTCTAAGAAAAGCATTTCAAAATATTCTTAATCTAGTTGCCCTATGTTATTTGTCAGTAATTGTGTGGCTTCCTGAAGTAAGATTTTCAGCTAAAATCCCTGTTGTCTCTAATAAATGGGGTCATTTTATTCATCATTTGTGGTTGGAATGAATAATTTTAAAGCTTTAATGGGACTTTTAAGGCACCTACACGGTTAACCTGTTTTTTACCTAGAGACAAAAAGAGTAATAACAGAAAACCGAAACAAAACCTACCTCTGCCACTTTCTCAACTAAGGCTGTAAGTCTGCATTTTTAACTTGATAATGGGATTCAAAACCAGCTACCTCTTGCACACAAGCTCAAAACTGTCTTTTCTTTAGTGGTCAGGGATTGTGTTGACAAAGCCAAACTCATTCTGTCCTACACTTACCCACTTCGTCCTGGACTGTGAGTGAATGCCAGAGCAAGAAATGCTACATAAATCCTGCGCACAGATGGAGTGGGTGCAATGAAATGGAAGACACAGGTGCATGTGTAGAACTTCCACAGCAGGAGAAATCCAGGCTTCAGGCTGAAGACATGCTCATAATTAAGTTTAACTTTCTGTGCTCTTCTCAACAGTTATTGTTGCCAGTGTACCCTGATGACTGAGGCTGGTAATGGTGTTAATGGGACAAAGCACAGCTTTTCTTATACATTTGAGTAAGAGAGACACAGACTCTCGCATGATAATACCTGTAATATTAAATGTTCACTCTTTCAGGTCGTTTTCCTACAGTATGACCTTCTTAACAAAAGCAACTTTTTATTTTTATTTTTAAATCATAGAACAGAAGTAGTAGCAGTTTTGCCAGACAGCAGGGCTTCTCTGTTTGCAGGAAGTTTGTGAAAGGACTGGAACCTGCCTTCTCTCTGTGCTGAGCGGGATACTTAAGTGTTACTAAAACTGAGTTTGGAAGAGAGAAATGAGGTGGCTGTCCCACAGCTACTGCACCAGTTCTGTGAGAGGCTTGGAGGATGGTGCTGGAGAGGCCCTCATGTGATTACATGTTTGTATAATTTAAACAGAATCTCCTAAAATACACTGCGGAAAGTTTCCTTTTCAAGAAAACAATGTACTCAGGAATTGTGCAGGATAGCTGTTGAGAGGTGGATCACGATGTTTAAATGTCTTCATCTAATGATGGAGAAATTCTGTTAGAAGAAAACCATAAAGGATTAGAAGATGCTGAACTACTAAGATGCTAGCTGCTATTTTTAAGGACAAACATAGGTATCTAAATAAGAACTAACTAAAAAAACCTATTCTCTCAGAAAAGAGGAAACTTATCCAGGATTAAAGAACTACTGTGAGCTTTTGTTACAGCCCATTTTTCTAATTTAAAGCCTAGGCCTTATGAATTTATTTTAATGTGGGCCCTACTTAATCCCAATGCTAAACTCTGGCTATAAAAGGTAATTGGTCAACAAATCAACTTGTATCTACTACAACTTTTAAATTAACAGTGACAGGACCCATCTGAGGATGAGACGAACCCCTTGTGAAGAAAACAGGTATAATGAAAGTCTTCAAAATAGTTCAATGTCTTTTTTAACTAGTACTTCAGAAAATGCCTACTAGAAAAGGTCACAGCATTATTCCTTGATACTGAGTGCTCTGATAATGTCTCAGATTCCATGGAAGTGATTTCTGACTGTAATTCTTTAAGAATTGTTTATCAAGTTTCTTGTCACATGCTTTTCCTTGTGACCAAAGTTTCCATGAAACAAACTTATAAATGAGCCCATCCGCCAAGAATAAAAGATTTTTCAAGACTCTAATAGGCCACAAATTGGATTGCTGAACAATCCTCTAATCTGTTGTCTCTGTTCTTCTTTCTCTATAACTAAGACTAGGGAAAAAAAAAAAAGCTATGTGCTGCTGCCAGTTGTAATTATTCCCAACTCAGATAAAATGTCCTGACCTGTGAGAGGTAGGTCAAATGTCAGAGAAGGCTTATGGGAAACACTAGAAGGGTGAAGGATTCTAAATAAGCTTTCCAAGTATTTACCCCTTTTGTAGAAAATAGCTGTGAATTTCTAAACCAGAAAAATTACAGAAAATGTCATGACATGTCTACAGTGACCCTGTCTATACTAATCTCTTGTCAGGCATATTGATGAGTTAAGTGACTTAATAATTATTTTGCCATCAGAGATGACACGTATTGATGCTTCTTCAGCAGACACCTTTTTTATGTATTTTATGTCTGGATTAGAACATCTTAAGTCACGACGTTTAATGTTGTCTGTGTATATGTATTCATGATAAAACTTGGACCAATATGTTTTAATTTGGATGAATTTGCTAATCATTCAGGTCTACTAAGTAATTCATTGTACAGGCAACAAATTAATAGAATCCCAAGTTATTTAAAAAAAAATATCATTTTAAAGTACAAAAAGTTAGTACTTCTCAGAAGTACATTGTTGCTATGTTTGTAGGTTGGGATGATGTGATGGTAGCTATAATGTTTATTTTTTGTTAGCCGGAGTAATCTGTAATTTTTTTTTTGTTAAATGTTAAAGTTCAAGTCACTCACAGGAGAAGTGACAAGCTAGTCACATGCTTATGAAAGATGATTGGATAAAATTGTTACTACCAACTGAGAACTGAAGCATCAGACCCACAGGTTTGTGAATATAGCCTGAGATTTTTTGTTCAGGCTGGACTAGTCACTCATGGATGATACAACCATTTTTCGTTATTAACCTCCCCCACATTTAGTACATAAATACAGCTGAAGCAGTGTGCCTAGCTTGAAGTGAAGCAGGTTAAATGTGGAGAATAGGGAGCATGATCAGCATTTACAAACGCTCCAGACTGAAGTAATTATCTTTTAAATATCATTAAAGAGGATGTAAAGTGAGGGATATGTGTCAAGTAGTGAGAACTAAGATATTCAGTCCAATCTGTAGTACCCTTTATCTTGTATATTAATAATACTACTGTGCTTATTTATAAAGCATTAAATGCAAACTGAATGTCTTTAAGATGAATAGATTGGTGGCTTGCAAGCACAGAAAAATCTTGTTGATTTACAGAATGAATTGCTACTCTGCCAGTTCTAATACTGCTTCTGTAGCCAATACAAAATATCCTTTCCTTGGGCATTCTATTGAAGAGGACACTTCGGCTGAATTCCCCTCCTCTTTCTTCTGTACTGAGAGGTTGCCCCCATGGTGTGCATCCAGGCTGAGGAATTGGCTGTTAGATCCCATCTGGAATCATTAAACGATATTGAGCTGTTACTTGATCAATTCACCTTAGTCTGACTCTACTGAATTTTTAAGTAAAATGTATGATACATTGAGGTTCTGAGGAGAGCAGAATATATTGCATATAAACAATTGCTGATTCCTTCTCCTGGAATATTAAAATATAAACCAGTTATCTGTTGAGTCATACCAAGAGTGTTTCAATTTTGTTGCTACTTCAGTTCCATTTTAAGTGACCTCACCATTCTTCTTGTAATGCATAATAAATGCAATCACTAATTCTTTTAGAAAAGTATGTAAAAAAAAATCTTCAATTTTAAATGAACATCATCTATATAGACATTAGTTTATGTGAATGGTAATGCATTCCACAGTATTTTTCTCCTAGCACCAACCACCAGGACACCCGTGTGTCAGGCCCTTCCTCATTCTTGTTTCTTCAATGGCCTTTTATCTTTAATGTTTTAGCTGACATGTTTTAGATTAAAAAAGCATATTAATGCTTAAAATGCAAAAGTCAGGTTTATGTAGAAACTTTATAGTCTTTTATACTCTGTAAAGGTGTTCTTTGGAAGCCCTTAATTTGTGGGCCATGGTTAGATAGATGTCTATTCAGACGAGAAAAACATGATAATGAGTTTCAGTGGAGTTAGAGGGATTATTGTACTACAGTTTTGCTTTATTGTTAAGGTTATACTAATTCTAGCAGATGAATAGGCCAGCTCTGGCTCCATCTCAGTTATATGGGACATTTCCAGATATGGGAGGTTTCATCGGGAATATTGGTCAGTGGGACAGCTTTCACAAGTGATTTAATGGAATTTGAACAAGGCTGTTGGTTTTTTTTTTAACAAAAAACCAAACCAAAATAACAACAACAACAACAAAAACCAAAAAAACCCCAAAAAAACGCAAAAAAAACCCCAAAAAACCCAAACCCAGGTTTCGATGTAGAAATATTGTTTTGGTAGCTATCCACCCATTAATAGTCTTGAAAATTAACATTAGTCCAAATGGTTGATTGTTTGCTGATTTCATTCCAATGCTTTCCTGCTATAGCTATTGCAGTCACAGAAAGAAGTTTGTGATCAATAAACAGAAGCTTTCATTTTAGACATCACTCCTTTATTTATACATATCCAGATTTTCAGCCTTCCAGTACTTTTGCTCACAGTTCTTTTTTTCTTCAATGCATGGTAGAAATAGAGCGAAGTCACTTCACCAGACTTTGACACACCATAAAATTAGGAAGCAGATAATACTGCATATCACAAGAAAGTGTAATATTTGATGCCTTTTTAGCGATTCTCTAAGTACTGCATGGACAGCAAGAAGGGCAGGATCTGCCTTCTGCTGCTGTGTCAAATCAGTAATTCTCTAATCTCTGCCCTTGATCAAAGCACCAGTGTACAAACCATGACTACATATGAGAAATAACTCTTTCAATAGGAGATGACTTGCCATATTAGAGTGGATAATAGATAATGGATTTTTTGCATACTGTCAACTGGCAACATTTATGCAGGAGTTTTAAGTTACAATATAATTAAATAAACTACTGTCCTTGGATGCCTTTCAAGTTTCCAAACTGGGCTCTTCACACTTGAAGTGACCAGTTGGGGAAAGAAATCAATACAGTTTTAGGACTGCTGCTTCTGGTATATAAGGGAAAGAAGTACAATTGGAATTTGATGACAAAAAATTGTGGGTTTTTAATACAGAGCTTCATTTTGTTCTTTTCTTTGCTTAACACGCAGAAGTCAGTGTATAAGAAACTTGTAAGAAACTGTAAATTTCTGTTATGTCTTTTGCATCTTCACCAGCAGTTAAGTAGGTTTCTCTGAATATCTGTATTATTTTAATTTCAAATAATGATATGTGAATGTGATATGAAAATGTGTAATTTCTAGTTTGCATGTGCCCTTATTATTATTTACATGGTATGAATCAATAAACATAAAGTTTCCTGAAAAGAGTCTGTACAGAGATGTCATTCTTCTGCCACTGTCCATTTTGCAGTGCTTGCTTCTCACTCTAAAAAACATAATCTGTACATCCTTGAAATTAAAGATTGATGTTAAATGAAGCACACATCTATAAAAAGAAATACAACTACTTTGTCACTGTATAATTATGAAATAGTAAAATAAACTCAGCAAGATTAATTCACAAGGAAAAAAGAAATTGAAATGCTATTTCTAATGGCTACCTTGAAAAGAGATTGATGATCGTAAATTTGTAAAACATTTAAATGATGAGCATAACAACTTTTGCTTGTGTCATGTAAGTATTGATTTTTGAAATATTTTTCCTGCTGGTTTGAATCTAAACCCACTAAAAATAGAGAACCTTAGAGATTAAAGTCTTATGGTAGTGTCAGTTATTGTTTTCACTATAAAACTTTTTTGTCATGTAGAACACACAAATGTCTTTTCACAGAGGAAAGAAAAAAACCCAAACCCAAAAGACATTGCAGAATGTGTAGAGGTTTAAATATCTGCCATGGATTTCTGGAGTTATTTGAAAAAAAAAAGGAATTATTACTTCTTTGTAATTTGTGAAGTCACTTTTAGTCTTGACTGCTGTACTTGCTATTTCTGATCTGTCATTTTTCTTGGTGACAAGTAAAAATTCTAATGACCTGAAAGCTCTCCAGAGGTACAACACAAGCCTGTTGTTGATACATAGTAGTTTCCATTCACTATTAAATAAGAGCCCAGACCTTTTTGCTCCAGTTCAGCATTTCTTGTCCTATTTAATGAATAGCATCTTTTCTGAATTAAAATAAATATTCCAAACTATAAATTAAAAAAAATAATATAATACAAATATATATATCTATCTAAAATACTACAAAGTAAATACATTAAATAATACATGATTTTGCAAAAAATATTCTAATTTGTAACCAATTTAAAATTCTGTGTGTGGTTAGGAGATTTGACAGGATAAATATGTATTCAACTGGAGCAAAATATGTAGTCATGGTCTAGCTAGTCAATGATAGCATTCTGTTTCAGTCTAAGTTCTGAAAGAGTCAGGGGAGATGACAATTTAGCTGTAACATCACATTAAAAAAGAAATGGTATAGTGAGACTTTCTTCAATATGTGAAAAATGTTCTCACTTTTTAAAGAGGACTTGCTTCTAGGGTGATCTTATGATTGAATTCTTGTTCGATATCTGCATTGTTTCTTCACCCTATTCTCCCCCTTCATGGTAAAAATTTCCCACAAGGCCACAAATTGAACAATACCTTAGCTGATGATTATCTGTTGGCCATCAGGATGATTAGAGAGGAACTGGTCAGAGCACACAGTAATAGCTGGCACTAGTAAGGGACACTCTGTGCAGTTAAACATGTACAACATGTTTTTGCCAACCACATGATGGCCAGGCTAAGTTAAAGAACAGAGGAGGCCAAAACCTCCTAAAACCCTCTCCTCCCCTCCCCCTCCAAGAAACGAGAATAAAATTTCACTGATCAGCTCCCATGTACCCTTCAAAATGCACCCCAGAGCATTCCATAGTTTGTCATAGGGTCATTAGTTGCATGACAATATAATCTCTTTGTTTTTAGAATCTGTCATCTCCTGGGTGAAGGGTTGGACTCTGAGGGTGAGTACTGATAAGGATGTGGAAGCTGCTGGGAAATTCCATGCAGAATGACGGGATCTGTTTTAAGCTTGAAGCAGCTGCATAGTCTCACTTACACCTGTCTGCCAAAAAGGGGATTTGGTGAGGCACCTCACCACAAAGGCTTCCTTACTTGCGTTCTCATCTAGATGGGTAATTCTGACACGAGTTCTCTTGTACTCCATACCAAAAACTGAACAGAGAATGGCCTGACTTTAGTATAATGTATTCTGTATACTTCGTTAGTATACAGAATGAATTGATTAAATTAAGGGAAAAATCAAAAAAGCATGATAAACCTCCCAACACAACCCTGCCCAGTTTTTCTGTCTGACTTCCTGGCAACCTTTGGTTTATTTTTCTATTATTAAGAAAAAAACCAAACAGATTAGAACTCTGATGATAACCATCATTTATTGAATGGCTATTAAATATTTAATTGATTATTTTCTTCCTTGTAGTGGCTGTAATTCTGATTCTTGTACTTAAGACTAAATTACTGGGTTTCACAAAGGTCCCCTTATTTTAAATCTTTGTGTTTTTAAGCTTTCTGTTTAGGTTTACTGTTCAGTTTCATCTAGAAGGATGAAACCAAAGGAAGAGGAAGGGAGGAAATTGACTCCTTTGCAGGTTTTAAGAAATATTAAGGAAACATTTTTAATGAATGAATTTTTTTTCCAAATTTTAATATTTTAACTATAATACCAAAATTGCTCATCATTGGAATGGGAAAAAGTCTACTGTGTGATATGCTTTTGTGTATCCCCACTGAGGTTTTGTGATTTGACATATGCATGCACATAAATAAAAAAAATTATACTACATATTATTTTGATTGCTATACTGTGTAATTTTTGTGCTTTAATTAAATCAGATACAAGCTGAATTACTTAGTCTCCTGACTTATTTTGATATTGCACAAGTCAATTAAAATTTCTAGCTAGTTATTTCAAGAAAATACAAAGAATAGTGAAGCAATTTTCTCTTTTGAGTAATATTCTTTTACAGAAGTTTTCAATTCTTAGAGGACCAGGGGCCAGGATTTCCCTTTTTTTTTTTGCATATTCTAATATCTCTTTCTACTTTAAAATCTAAATGGATAAAACTTCAGCTTGAGCCTAAAAATGAAGGTAAAATACATCCATTATAGTGAGAAGAGCAAACTACCATTTCTCAGAGAGGCAGAGTTTCATAGAACTATTATGGTTAATTATATTAATAAAGGTTGTGACTAGAAATTTCAGAGAATAAGACCCTTGTATATTAGTTTGTGTAAGCAGAGTGCTCAGTAGGGCCTACAACTAGGCAGGACAGATTTCTGGTGAAAGAAATTGTCAGAAGCTTCTTTTTACCATATACTGCCAACTGTACCAGAGATTGCTTCCTCTGATTAACTGCTGCAGATTTTTAAACCCATACTTCCCTAGTCCTAGCAGGTCTGGGAAAATATTTTTCAGCAAGTTATTTATTTATAAGAAGTTCAAGTTGAGATTGACCAAAAATATACTTTCAGGCCTAATTTAGCATACAGTATATTTTCGCCTTCCTGAAATGACATATACACACACACACACACATATACATACATCTCTCTCTCTCTATATATATATATCTATTGCGAAGAAGGAGCCGAGTATCAAACGCCACCAATATGATTAGGTTTATCTCTACGTTTATTCTTTATTCTCTATATTTATGTGGATACAAGGTAGAAGCAGGCACAGCTAAACAACTTGTGATTGGTTAAAATCTTACATTCAAGCATCCTAAGTAATTGTTCATTGGTTCTTGTCTCTGGCAGCAAATTCTTCTTTGTTCTATCTTATGAATAGCATTTCTGCCTTTAAGCATCCGTGAGAAGGCACAGCAACTTGTTACATGTCTTCAGCTTCCACGAGGAGGCATCTGCGAAAGGGACCAACTAGCTATCACATTTTCTACTTTCTTGCTAATTCAAGACAATGTAAGAACAGCACAGCACGCAGCAGGCACAATACAAAACCTCATACTGTTCCCTGAAAGCAGGGATTGTTCAAACCTTCGATCAATAAATTGTGGCCTCTCTCTTCTAAATATTTTTCTACATATATCCACCTACATGTTTTTGAAAAGTGCAGAAGAAAAGGCTAATTTCTTTTAGAGCATGAAGGATATAATCCTTTCATGATTTTTTTTCCTCCAAAACTCCAATGGATAAAATGCTTAGAATGTCTAGATTTTGGATAGAAAGTCTTTTGAAATAGCTTTTCCATCTCAAATAAATGAGAGTGTATTTAAGTCAGTGTATTTCAGTCTGTCCTACTGATGGTCTTCTACTTCCTATAAAGAACTTGAAATAATAGTAAGTAGGATTAGGAATCAAATTCTAATTTTGTCTTTTGGTTGTCCTTAACCTCCAACCTCCAGGGTCATGCTCAGGCTGTTGTTCAGTGAATAAATCTAGTTACCTAGAGTAGTATTTAATGTACTGTTGTAGTCTGGAGTGGATCCTGGAAAAAAACCAGTGAGTGGTCAAGTGAATGAAAGCTTTGATGTAAAGGGCACAAAAAATCAAAATGAAACTGTTAGTTGAGCCTAGTTCTCATTTTTAGTATCTTTTGGAGTATTTCACTCTGCAGTATTAACAAAGTTGTTCCAATTCACATATTTTGATGTAATCAATACTTAAAACCATGGCTTTAACTTGATAAAATTCCCATCTTCATTGCAAGAAAAATTTAGGGCATGGTAAAACTCTGTGTAACATAAACACTCTTGTTGCTTTAGTATTAAAAATATGAGGTGGATGAAATTAATATTCTGCAGAGATTTTTTTCATAGGCTTAATTTTTGATTGTGTTTTACTAATAGCCTGTTATTCCCAAATCCTCCTAACAGCCACACAGTCACTTTTGTCAGTCTTGCATTTGAGTGCAACACCTAGCATTAGGTTAGGGAAATTTCAAGAGGAAAGAAACACCTGAAAAAAATGTGGAAGATCAGCCAGAGTTAGTATGATCTATGTAAGCTGAGAAAGAGTGCAATAACAGGAAAAACACAGGTTATAATTTGCATACAAGTCTGTTCTCTTCACAAAGGTCCACTGGATAGGTCCTTCCCCTTTATTCATCCTGGACTAGTGACAGGCAGCATGATGTTTCTACAACAATTAGGCAATTTAACCTGACCTGCGCTATGCAGAACAAAATTTCCATATGCAGGGGGTTTTGTGTATTTTGATTGGTATTTGAAAGGAGAGAGAGAGGGAGGAGATTGAAAACAAGGAATGAGAGAAAGGGAGAGGAAGAAGAGTATTGATTTGTCATTCTTTTTCTTTGTACAGCTGCAAAGCGTGCTGATAAACTGGGCTTTACTCTGGTAAATATTCCTACAAAAAGGGTGATAGTTTGTACTCCTACATATGCTTTTCTACTGGTGTAAAAGTATCTTTTCAATGGGAAACAGAAGAAACAGCAGAGAAGAGACCATGTAGACAACAGTCCATTAAAGAGATGGAAGTAAAGGAGTCAGGAAGGGAATGAAAGGGAAGTGAGTTTGACAACAGTTTGTAAGAGCTGGGAAGGTCTATTGTGTGTTCTGTCATCAAAAATTTGGGAGTGGAGATTAGCTAGAGTAGGAAGGAAAAACAAAGACCTGTTATTAGCAGGTCAGACAATTGTGCCTCAGACTTAAGAGACAGTGAGCATTTGGAATCCTGGTAACAGCTAGAGTTGATATAGCAAAGATGATAAGGTATGAAGATCTGTATCTTTTAAACACACAGCCTTGGGGAAAATTGTTTCTGGTTCCTTGTAGAAGGCCTTCTTTTTTAAAAAAGAGGCAGGAAGAACTTGTCATCTGTGCTTCTCTCCCTTGTCCTAGAAAGATCCCTTAACACCCTTCAGCTCCTATTCTCGTAAACCTGTTCTGCACTTCCTTGCCAGTTTCTGTCCTGATGCTAAATTTTAGAACAGTCCTGCTTCCTGGCTGGTCAGTCCTTTCTACAATAATTTTCTACAAGTGCCTTTATTCAGTGTTCATGTTATTTGCACTATCACGGTTACTTTTCTTTTTGTCTCTGATCCCTCCTCAGCCCCATTCACTGCTTCCACTACAGCCAGTCCTGGTTGTATCTCCTATACCCTGGCCCCATTTTGAAACTTTCTGGTAGTTGTTTTTATCATTGTTGCTTTTCCTTTACTTCTCTGGTTTTCAGACTTTTTTCTTCCTTAGCCAGATTTATTTTTCAAATCCTCTCCATGCAACTTCATGGCTTACTGGTTCCTTTCCATATTTCCAGTCAGAAAAAGTCTTGCTCACATTCATGTTCTAAAATCTCCTTAAGAATAAGGAGCTTATTTTTGTATGACTTAAAAAGGAAGGAACTGTCTATGGCATCAAAGACTACAATGGGTTCCCATTTGTTTGTACCTGTAAGTATTATTAGACCATAAATTAAACTTTGATTTTGGTCATAATAACAACAATTACAAGGTAGCTAAAGGCATAAATAACAGGCACCTTCTTCTGGGCATTAAATTAATCACTAAGGGAACAAGTGTGGAATGTCCTGGAGTGCAAAAGGCTTTTCTGGAAATCATTGTACAATTGCACGATCTCATCCAGTTAATACTTTCTGGGCAGTGCAGAATGCCTGTAAAGTGCATGAAAATAGCAATACTTTTTTCCCACTTAATTTGAATTTGGGGTCTCTTGGATTTAAATTGTACTTACAAGGAGAAGATATGCATTAATATATATGTAATTACTTTGAATAAAATATCTTCTAGGCTTTCTACTTGTAATAGAATAGAAATCTTGACTTTATAGTAGAAAAATAGCATTCTTAATGATGTTAATAGTTTCTTGATAATACTAATTACATTCAATCACAGATAACTCTCAATTACTTTTTTATTAACATTCAAAATAATCTAACAGTCAGTTCATTAATATATTTTATAAATGTGTTGATAACAAACGATATCATACAGATATTGAATATACTATTACATTTGTGCTTCATTTAATTTGTAAGTCAGATGACCTTAATGGAGTGACCAAGTTCTTTATAGTGATTAAATTCTTTGGAGAATCATGATGTCGTTAATTCACTAATCATAACAGCAGATACTCTATTTATAATATTTGAAGACAAAAATAGTTATTATCCTTTCATTTTCCCATAAAGGTTGTGGATACCCCACCCCGAAAGTGGTCAAGGCCAAGCTGGAGGGGGCCCTGAGCAACCTGATCTAATAGTTACTAGTCAGTAGCAGCCCTACCCATGGAGTGGGATCGGAACTAGATGATCTTTAAGGCCCCATCCAAGCAGAACTTTCTATGATTGTATAATTTCATGATAAGGGCTATGGTATGTTTAAAATACATCTATTCTTAAATAGTGGGTTATTGTTAAGATAAGGTTTATTCCAGGGTTTTTTTTTGTTGTTGTTGTTTTGTCTCATCGTGCTTTATCACCACTAGGACAAGAAGTTAAATAGATATTACTGCCTCATGAGTTCTCTACCTTCTAGTCAACAGCCTATTTAAAGATTGCAAAAGTGTGACTTAATTACAGTTTTTCTGCATTTTTATTTTTTGATAAAGACAAAGCCAGAAAACTGGATAGTTATTGAAAATTGAAGACAAACACACCAGAGAACTGGCATCTGTTGAAACACAAAATACTCAGTGCAAATGACTTTCAAGTTATTTTCTTGTCATTTGGACCATTTTGTTCGTTGTTGGTTTGGATATTTATCATGAAAAGTACTAACACCTTGGCATCTGCTAGTTCTGCAGCTGTTCCTAGCTTTAGTTTTTCTCTTTCACAGGAGAGGAATGGTGCTGAATGCTGTCAGAATGTTGCAGATTAGATACGCCAAGAGGCAGATGCAGCTATGGAGGTCATGCAGAAAGAATATTCTAGAAGCTTTCACACTGCATTATTGTCTTTTGCCACATTTGGGGAAAAATAAATAAAGTAACAAGTTGGAACTTTGGATAGAAAGAAAAGATTTCCTTCACTAAGCTCAGCAGCTATGCAGTAGCCTACAGATCCTTTGGCAAATTATTTTTTTTCTTAGGAACTAAGTTTGAAAACTAAAAAGAAGCGAGTTCTCTAAGTGATAACTATAGCTCCATCATTCAGATGTTTATTTTGGGTTTTATAGGTTTTTGTTGCTGATATGTACAGAGTAGGTTAGGTATTTTGTCAAGTCTGTATTATCCTTATAAATCCTGAAATCTAGCAGTATTTTTGTATGTACTCATATACATGTACTCAAATCCATGTCAGAAAGTATCAGGTTTCTTTCCACTTTAAAAAAAAATTGATACTTAAATAATTTTGATCTTTCTAATTCCATAAGATATAGAAAGGTGGCTACCATATGAAATATGAATTGCAACTAACTAGTAATGTACATAATTAAAGCTATAGCTTTGTCCACATCAAGTTGATAGTTATTATCTTGGGAGAACCCAATTTAATCTAATAAAGGAAATGCAAGAATTCGAGTTTCACTGGTTTTGTTCACTGGTTTACTTTTAAGCAATATTAATTATAGTTCATTATTAAAATCTTCGGCAGAGGGAGCACTGCTTTATCCCAATGCAGAAACATTGGCTCTCTTTGCAAGGTAAAACTTGTTTCCTCTACAGAGGAACTATAAGAAAATATAAATTAGTGTTACTTGGGCAATTCAAGTCTCAGCTCCTGAGTAATGCAAGGATCACAGGTGTGAAGTTTTGTTCTTCCTTCATGCTCAAATACAAGATGCTTTTTCAAACAGTGAAATAATAATTGTTAAGAGATGATCTCTGATCCTTTCCTTCATAAAGTCTTATAAATAAGCACATATTTTTTAAGAAAAGTTTAAGCAGCTTTTTAAAAGCTGATATCAAAAACAAATCTTGCTTTTAGAGATAATCCCCAGTGGAATGACTTGCAGCTGAATAATGTTTTGTCTTTTTATTGACAGGTCTTAGCTTTTTTATGTCTTTGTGTTTGCTCACATCAACCTTGTTATTTTTTACCTTACAAGAAAGCAAATAGCCTGCAAATCTTTTTTGCAGACAAGTCAATACATTTTTATACTTTCTGGTGTTTTATTTTCAGGGAAGTTCACATGGAGAGGTTGGGCATGAAGCCAGATGTCCTGGAGATAATTCCTAGAGCTTCAGCAAACTGTGCACTTACTATCAACTGCTTTGAACAAATACTTCCAAATGGCAAGCTCAGTGATGCTTGTCTGTTGACCTGATCCAAAAGAGAGAAGGCTCATGATCTGTTGTTGCCTTTGACCACTGATCCATGCTCTGATGGGAGTAGGGAAGAAAGTTTGAGGAAGGTGAGAGTGGGGGAAGATCTTGGTATTTTGAAAGTCTGAATGTAGATTATATTTAACAGGGAATAGCAATTTGAGTGATACAGTGATATAATGTAATGAAAATTTTTAAAAGGAGACAGTGATTAATTTTAAATACTGAATAATTTAGCTGCCTATTTAAAAAAAATTCTGTGCCAGTATGAATCACCTTAGAATCCCTCTGCATTGGTGAGGTGAACAAAAACCTTATTCTGAAAATACTCCTGCATAAATCTCTGTGGCCATATTATGAACAAGCCAGAGATTTCAGCCAGCAGGGGGAACTGCAGAAACAGCCAAAGAAAGAATCATTGTGCCAAAATGACTAGGAATAAAATTGCCCCTGTGTGTCTGAAGCCATCTTCATCCATATATCTGCACAAAATGATCCTCATAAGGGTACTCATAAGATGTCTCCTTCTATCAACATCACATGACATAAAAAGGACATTGGGAACATATTGGAAGCAGCTACACGTAAGACTGTGAGCTGTTGCAAGAATGTTCTAGTTTTCATGCTTTCATGGATGATTAAAGGTAGATCTTATCTCTTTAGCTCACTTATGGTAATGTCATAAGATGGGGTGTCAGAAACTTTACAAAAGTTAAGATATATCACAACCACTCATTTCCCATCATTCACCAGCAAAGTTATACCATCAAAAAAAGTTGTGCTCTGTTCATAATAGTTGAGTCTTTTCATTAATTATTTCCCAGATGTTTAAAAACTGATTTGATTCAGAACTTTTAAGCCACAGTTCTGTGCTGGAGGATGAATTTTCTCAACCCTTACCTAAAAAATTTGTTCTTTCCTGTTTTTTGGCCTTTACACTACCGGTTTCTTAAAATTAATTTTGCTACATATGTAATTGCAACCATCTTCTTGGGTGTTTTTCTAATCTCCATGGTGTTTTAACCAAAGTATTAAAATACAAGCTATTTTTAAGGTCAAGGTCAATTACTTAGAAATCATAGCAGTGATTGAGTTTGATACAAATACTCAGTGCTACCAGGGGAAGTTCCTATGAACTGGGAGAGCTAAGTGTTATTTTGGGCTTGAAGAAGAAGGATTTGGAGAGCTTCAGGCTTCTTAGACTTACTTTGATCCTTGGGAAGGTGGTGGAGCTAATAATATTGAAAACTTTCCAAACCATGAAGGACAAGACTATGTCTGGAAATAGTCAGCAGGGGTTTAGGAAGGAGAAGTCATGACTGAATGCCTGATAACCTTCCATGACAAAAATCACCAGTTCACTGGAAACAGGAGGAACATGGGATATCACTTTACTTTACTTCAACAAGGCTTTGTACCCTGTCCTCCATAACACCCTCATAGACAAACTGATGAAGTATAGACCCTGTAAGAGGAGAGCATGGCAGGCTGAAAACTGTCTGAACTTCTGGCTTAAAGGATTATGAGTGATGATAAAAAGACCAACTGGATGCTGGTCACTAGAGGTAGAGCCCATGATACTGGGCCATTGTTGTTTGAAATCAGGAAGCAAGCAAACTGTACACGGTTTGGAGTGTTTCAGTGGGAACATTAAACTGGAGAACACAGTTCCTAAACCATGACAGTATTCAAAACAAAATTTTATTTCTAAGACATCCTTTAAAATGAAATTAAATAGATTTCAGTGTGATAATTCTTGACAAAAACTTACTATTTTTCAAATAACAGAAACATTACTTTTGATTTATTAATCTCTCTCTTTTTGTGTGTATAAGAACATTGAGGTATGCCAAATCTTTGGATCTTCTGCTTCTTCCCCACTCTCTGGAAATGCAATGACAAAGTAGTTATGTCAAAACAGGAATTATTTCATTCTAAATAAATTAAAGGGAAGTGCAGAACACTAAGGCATTAGTACTCAAAAATGTCATGATACATGAATAACACAGAGAAAGTGGTAGCATGACTTCAGAAGTAGTGCCAGCAATTGGATTCAGATACTCTCTTCCTTCAAAGAAGTCCAGTTCCAGGGAAAGAATTAGCTGTGATCCCTGCTGACCCCTGTGTAGTGGGAGATCCCATGCTGCAGCCCTTGCAGCCCTGGACTTTAACTTGAAGGCCTGTTAAGATACTTGTTGGTGTTACCACCAGCCTATCTTGCACAGGTGGGTATCAGAAACTCAAATGTCTACTTGACTGCATAGGAAACTACTGCTTGGGTTGCTGCTAGAGCTATGCAAATGCTCAAAATCATGTTTAACCGTGGAACATATTTGTCACCTGAACAGTGCGTTTGCTTTTGTCCTGAATTAAACAATGTTTTTTGCTGGTTGAAGAGACCAATGTACACACCTGCAAACCTCTCCTTATTGGTAGAAATAAAATTCCATTGCAACACTGAAAGAAATATAGGCTATAGTTATGGAGTATGTTTATGGTACATATAATGCTGAACTAATTATACATCCATTTGCTTTTATTGCATGTAATGATACACTGTGCACTATGAATTTAGAAAGCTACACAGCTTGGATCTGTCTGTGTTCCTTAGAACACCATGAGTGGTTTGGTTCCTGGACTTACCTTACAATCCTACTGGGCAACGAAATTATGCAACAGGGCAACACTAAGGCAATGGTAAGAGGGCTCCTAATCTTGGTACTCCTGTGTGCATAGAGGCTTTTGAGCCTACAGGATACCACATGAACATCCATGATTTTCCCAGAAGATCTTTGGAGGTCTGCCTTTGTAGATCTTACCTGTCTTCAAAGTTTATTTATATGATAAATCCTTGTCCAATTGTATGTTTACCTGTAAGGAAGAAAACCTGTAAGGAGGATTCTGTGCTCAACTCATAACCCAGACATGGTAACACCAGAAATTCTGGAGACAATAATCAACAGAAGTTTATAAAAGAAATGTCAGATGCAAGAATCATTATTCACCGGAAGTATGCTAAAATATCTGAGATATTGCATGTGCTCTTCTCAAACAAATCTGTCAGGCTAGATATTACTGCTCAACTTCATTTTTGCACTGTGATGTGTAAAAATCCCAAGAGGCTTCTGTTTATGATGCAAACCTCAAATGCTCTGAAAATAGTCAGCCATCGTAGAACATGGCCCAGTGTGGCTACTTCAAAGCCAAACATTTTATGTATTCTTTTTGCTGTTGCCCTGTCACTGGGTTTTAAATAGGGTCATATTTTAAGTGTGATTTTGAAGGCATAATTTTGACTTGAAACAAGAAAGAATTCCACAGAAGATGTTGCCTGTTCTGTCCTTCAGGGTTGCTCAGGTCTGCTCTTTCCTCAGCACTCATTTGACCATAACACCTTAATTTGCCACATAGAAAGCAGCCTAGAAAGTTTATGTCGAAAACAACACCTCAGAATTGCTGTGCAGCTCCCTGCATCCCTGATTACTGCTTTCTACAGCAGGTATTTCCACTTACATTATATCTGTGACCCTTTTCTGGAGACGGAATTTCAGAAAAGGCAAAGTGGAGTTTGCTGTTCTTGAGACATGACAAAGACATGTCAATCACTGTCAGGTTTTCTAAGCACCAGTGTCTCAGGTGTAGAAGACAGTATCTTCGGTGTTTTTTTCTGCCAGATAAAGACTTTACAGACCACTGTATGTTAGGATCCTTTTTTCTCCAGGGGCTTGAAATAAGTTTGGAATGGCAGACATTTCCGTAGCTTGGTGGGACAAACATTGGTATGTTGCAGGGACACAGCGTAAATGATAGTGTAATTGAAATCAGGAACATCAGTCCCAGAGAGGATGTGTCTGGCTCTGTCAGCAGAGGAAGAGGGAAAAGCTACTGTCTAAGATGCAGGTGAAGAAAAGGCAGGACTAGGAAATCTTAAATGAAGGCAACTAGTGTCTCATAACCCCTGTCTCTGGAAAAATAGCCCTTGTCACCTGGGCAGTCAGTCTAAATCTTGCTAATTCCCAGGTTCCCTCATCTGAGCCTCAATCTAGCTAGCAATAACCTCAGCAATCTCAGACATATCCTGTGAAGAGGTGTGTACCTCTGGGCAATTCCAGTGGTCTCAGGAATTGAGGTCTCGCAATTCCAGTTCTCTTTGCTATGCTGTTGCGGTTGCCAGAGCACTGTGACCCCTCCCTGTAGTAGTTGGAAAATGCTGCAATTGCTAAATTGGCATCCCAGGAGGGCCACAACTCTTCCAGCAGGACCCTGCTGCTCAGAAGCAGTGAGGAAGCTACTGAAAATGGCAGCTGGGTGTACACCTATACTTTGGCATATAGCATGGGTTATCTAGCACAGAAGGAGGTCTCTTCATGTGAAAGCAGTAGGAAGTCTGTTCCCAAACTGCTTTGGTCAAGTACCCAGGAGACTCTTCTGTCCTGACCCCCTGGGGCTCACCCTCTTGCATAGCAAATTTTTTGATATCCTTATCTCATTTTTCATTGGGAATGAACTTTGTATTGATCGTGGCAAACAGCCAAAGCTCTCTGAGGTGACAGACACTTGGTGAGAATGAAGAATAGTGCTGAGAATTGTGTGGATATTAATGAGGACAAATACAGTAGAAAAAAAATGGATGGGGAGCTAGCATTTTTTTACTTATATAAAACCACTTCCGTAGCTGTTAAGCCTCTGTAAGTAGGTGAATGCTTTCACATGTATCAGAGAGCAGAGCTGTGACACTGATGGGTCTGACCTTTACAGCTGATGGGAGAGGGCAGAGGACTGAGCAGGCAGAGGATCCATTGGGATATGGAAGCAGGTTGCAGTCAAGGTGAAGGGAAGGTAGGCTTGTGGCAGTAGGCAGAGTCCCTGGTGCAACTGGTTGGTGTTGCCCTGGACTCACATGTGACACGTAGAATTGATTGTTGCATCCTGTTTTTGGGTTACTGCTGTTAATGGCAGTGAGACCCTTTCTGGGAGTGCAAGCTGTGTCTGTAAGCCAAAGGGCTGGTGGGAGGTGGATGCTGTGTATGTGGATAATTGGCCTGAGTGGCTATTGCACCAGCATGGTAGCTCATCACTGCGTCTGTCAGTGAAAGCCTGGCTTTTCCAAAGGACAAGTCACACTGGGAATTCCTCTGTGGTGTGAACACATGGGGAGTGAGGCCTTGTGTTATTGCTAAGGCTGCTTCAGAAGGAAGAGCCCTGACTTTTTTGTTGCTTTGGCAGTAGTTTCATCCAAAACCATTGCAATGGTTTAGGAGTTCAGTACTATGTGGATCTAAATAGGAAATGAGTATTTGAATTAGGGATGAAATCAGGCCTAAAACTGAAATTTGGTACAAAGCTTGCTACCTACTCTTTTTGGTATCTTAATGGTAAAATTCTTTGGATGTATTTTTCAACTTGTCAGACTGGAGACAAAAAGCAGTGATTTAACTAGTTTTGGATCTGATAAGAAGATGGCATAGTTCCAGGTTGTTGTGACCCATGTCTGTCCTGTGACAAAGGTACATCTGGAAAGGATCTTCACAGGTACAGACTAATGGGAAAAGTCCTTACCATGCCATCAACATCACATAATGCTTCTTCCCATCTTCAAATGTTGTCATATTTGAGCATGCCAATGATAAAACAGTGTGAATTTGATAATTTTTAACAGAAAAAGTCAAATGAAGTAAATGACACCATAGTAAATTGTGGCACTGGCTACTGAAGTTGTATTTGATTTTTATCTTAGATAACTTATGATTAAATGTGCAAGAAAAAAGAAGTTTTACAAGCACTTTAAATCCCACTGTGAGTTCACTAGTCAAATGAGAAAGCAATTGAAATTTTTAATAAGAGTTTTTATATATCATCATAGGCCTGGAGCTGTAAACTTTAAATCCTTAATTTAAGTGACTTAATGGCTGCTGTAGCCATTAGGCTGGCATATAATCTCAGATAAATACTAAGGTAATTTGTTTGCCTCCCAGCATTTATGAAGTAAAGAGTGTACAGTATCACAGAAAAAATGAACAGTATGTTGCAAAAGAAACAGTTTTTACTGTTTTACAATTATTTCTTCCATTTATTTTCTTACTAGGATTAAATGGTTTATCAGAAAACCAGAAAGTTTAATTATCACATGTATGAAAGTCTTTTCATATGCAGATAAAACAAGGATAAAGATGTGTGAAAGTCATTTTCTTATACGTGCTGTGTGTATGATGAATACGCTGAGGTTCTGCAGCCTTCGTTTTTTTTAAAGTAAGAGCAGGTAATCATAAGAGCTTCTTTTGGCCTTATGATTATCAAGAGTATTTGTGCATGTGTGTTTAGTGGATAGAAATTAAGATAGACTAGATAGTATTCATTTACTTCTTTATTCACTCATATTTAGAACAGCTGTAAAATGAACACCCTTTCAAACTCAGAACACATTTGCAGTTAACTCATTTCTATTGCTGTGTTGCTGTGACTGGATGAATTTGTCTTTCCTCACATGGATTTTGTATGACACCATCTTTCTTATTATCTATCTTGCAAAGTTATATTTCTTTAGATCTTGACGTTTTAATGTTAATTGTTAAAGTCTTACAATGACAGAAATGTCACTTGTTTTACTTTCTGTGTATATTTTCCTTTTAGTAATGTTTCCTTACATCATTTTATGATATAAAATCTCATATATTTGTGACAGTTAAAATTAATACATTTTCCTTGCAAAATGTCAGTGATGCTCCAGAGATGGTGATGACCAGTTTAATTTAAAACAGAAGTGAATACTTGTGATTTTTTAGTTGTTTGATGACAGAACAGGTGCATGCATTTTAAGCAATTAAATATCTTGCATTTCACTTGGATGACACTAGATGGCCTGCCAAATATTTTTTTGGGCGGCTGTTCTATACTATGATATATGGAGTAGTATAGCATAAACTTCAGACCCAGAGTATTGCCTGCTGACTTGCATTTTGCTCCTTACTAATTGTGCCTGGGTACATAACTCTTCTAATAAAATTTTCAGAATACCACAGAACTACACAGCACTTTTGGTTGTCTTCTGTAGTAGTCATTTATTGCACGTGGCAGAGTGTCTTCCTTTCAATTTTGAGGCAGGGAAAATAAACAAATATTAGTGATTAACCTGTGGTGACTAGAGAGGGAAGATTTTTAATAAAAATAATCTGTTTAAAACCATATATTTTTGATATTGTAAATTATATTAAGCAAAAATGTACATAAAGTGAGGTTTTAGCAACATTTTTCTGAGCATGATTTATTTATTGCCAAAATAACATTTGAGAATTAAAGTCACATGAAAATTAATCTTCCACTTCCAACCACAATTGTTATTACTGTTTACTGTTTCAGTGATGAAAAACCCCAATTGTTCCAATTTAGCTCAACCCAAAGTACACCCCCACTCCCTCAATACTGACAAAACTCAATTTCAGTACTAAAACTGGTACGTGAATAAAAATCACACTGAAACCACCTACTCAGTAAGGTGAAGGTACTCTCAAACTGGAACAGGCAAGGTTCATCAAACCTAAAGGAATAAATTTGCCAGTGTAGTTATCAAGTTTTCGGTGCAACAGGTAACATGTTTTACTTCGTAAATTTGAATCCCTATGTCTACAACTTACCAAATGAGGCTTGCAGTTTATTGAGACTCATTTCTCACTGTGATTGTCTTGTCAGCATGCTTGTAGGACATCTTATACCTGTTTTCCCCTTGTAGACTCTAATCCTTTAATAATTTTTCTTATGGAGAACTTCTGCTCAGTGCAGTATGCTTCTTATTGAGGATGTGGGCCAATTGTCACTGATGAAAGTGGAAAGATTACCACTGACTTGAGCTGAAATTGGATCAAGCCCATGGGAAGCTAATCAGCACAGGAAATATGCACATACTTATCCCATTACTGTGCATTTGTGTCTAAGTAAACAGAGTACCGCAGAAATTGCAAATTAGGCTGCCCCCAAAAGTTTTCCTGCTTCTCAAATACTGCCAGTATATATTGACAGCACATAAAAGTAAATCAGTGGTGACATCAGACATGTGCAGTGTATGAAGCTCCACACTTAATTTGGCCCCATGCTGTTTGCCCTTTCATGTGAACTAACATGACTGATGACCTCATGGGTAGCAATTTGTGCCAGGCTACCATGTCTGGGTTCTATCTGAAATAAGGAGTTTAAACATTAAAGTTGTACAAGAATAGTAAGAAAATTACTCAGACAGTGAGGCAATTAGTTATTCATGCTACTTCTGATTTTATTATTCCTTCTTTTTATAAAATTTATGAAACATAAAGTGATGGTTGATTGAATTCCAATCTTAGATAGAGTGTAGATAGGAGTGGAAGATGATGCAATATTCTGTCAGCCTTCTGACTTCTGGGAGTTTCCAGTGGCAGCTACCAAATTCAAAGTGGAGGTCTAGTGAATGTCCAGTTGACTGTGATGCTGAAGAGACATGGTCATGTGAGGACCCAGCTGTATTGTTTTTATTACCAATTCATAGCTCTATAGTTTGCTAAAGACTGGATTGTACTGATTGAGGTAAGCATAAGACTGTAGGAAGACCACACACTTATTTAAAAAGGTATCTTGAAGGCAAAATCTTTTGTAATTTGTTGGGGTTTATTCCACTGAAAAAGGTAATACTTTTATATGAGCTACATCTTGACTGGAAAAGTAAATGAAACCAGGCATGAATTTGATAAACTAGCACATGATTGACCCTATGATTTATCTATTTGTGTACTGTTCTGGCTCAGGATGGGCCACACTCTGTGGCTGGGGAGAGAAAGCAGAATGACATCAGAGCTCAAGCCACACTGTGCTCTTTGCCTACAGGCCAAACAGCGGGCCCTAGACAATTTTATTTAGTAACCGACTGCATGAGGGGCCCAGAAAAGATCCAGATTCTCTCACTCATTTAGTTAGCACTTAGCATGAATTCTTATGTGATACTTTCCGAAAGTGTAACTTAAGTCGGCTGTTTCTGTCAACATATTTTCAACAGCATGCACATGACAAAGAAGTAAAAGCTATCTAAAGACATGTGGTTATTGTCTCATAGTCTTGAAGAAAATTGAAGATGGCTATAAGATAAATCTAAATCAAGATGATCCTGCAAGTACCTTCCATCTCACAACAGAGCAGTGAAATATGGCAAAGAGTACCTCAATATATTTATACAGTAGAATTATTATTTTTAAAAATAATATTATAGTGAGCATTAAAGTGCTTTCTTGATGTTACAAATACATATAATGTGGCCTAAAGTGGCAGCTACTCCCAAGAATGAGCCCCAGTCAGAGCCTAAGACTAATCAAGTTAATTTTTAAGCCCTTCTCTTTTTCCCAGCCTTAATTGATAGATAAATTGTGGCAGCACTGGCTGCAAATAATGGCATACTCTATTGGTTTTGCTCGGCCTGGTTTTTGGTAGCTGGGGGGTCACCTCTGTGGCTCCCATGAGAAGCTCCTGGAAGCTTCCACCATGTCCACCAGAGCAAATCTCTGATGGCCCTGAGGACGGACATGCTGCTGGCCAAGGCTGGGCCAATGAGAGAGGCTGGTAATGCCTCTGTGATGACATATTTAAGAAGAAAATCTAAACAAAGTCACAGCGTTTCTTCTAGTCAGAGAAGAGGAGGAAGTGAGAACATGTGAGGGAAACGACGTGGAGACAGCAAGGTCAATGGAGAAGGAGGGGCAGGAGATGCTCCAGGCACTGGAGCTGAGATTCCTCTGCAGGCCGTGGCGAGACCATGGTGAGGCAGCTGTGCCCCCGCAGCTCATGGGGATCTATCGAGGATGCAGAGATCCACCCGCAGCCCGTGGGGATCCACAGGGGATGCAGAGATCCACCCACAGCCCGTGGGGATCCACAGGGGATGCAGAGATCCACCCATAGCCAGTAGGGGAGGTGCCCATGCCAGAGTGGGTGGATGCCCACTTCCAGGCTGGAGCAGCCTGTCGTCAGAGGGCTGCACCCTGTGCAAAGAGAGACCCACGCCACAGCAGTTTTGGGAGGACTGTGGGCCTGTAGGAGGGACTCACATTGCAGCAGGTGTGGTTTGGCTGCTGCTCGTGAGGTTGGAACCACGCTGGGAAAGTTTGCAGAGAGCTGTCTCCTGATGGAAGGACCCCACGGTGCAGCAGGGGAAGGACTCTTCTCCCGGAGCAGTGGAAGAAAATCTCGGTGATGAACAGACCAAAACCCCCCTGCCCTGTCTCCCTGTGCTGTCACTGGGAAGGAGGGAAGGGGTGAGGAATAAAAGGTGTTTTAAGGGCTTATTTTACTTCTCATTATCCTCTTCTGATTCTGCTAGTAATAAATTCACTTTGCAACTTTAAGTTGAGCCTGTTTTGCTCTTGAAATGTTTTCTCCCGGTCCTTATCTCATTCATGAACTCTTTGTTAATTTTTTTCCCTTTCCACTCTCCTGGTTGCCTGTGTCAAACCGTGACACGTAAACTTTGCTACACCATATTTCAGTTCCAGGAGGAAAAGGCTAAGGCCCTCTTCATTACACTACCCCTTTTAGAGCAAGCTCTTAGTTCAAACATGGGTCCTTTTTGTTGAAGAGCTTTGATTTTGAAGTATGCCACTCTATGGACTATGATATGCTGTAAACAAAGATTAAGTAAAACATCCAGCGTTATAAGTGATGCTCAAAATAGCACACAGATAAATAAAGATCAAGTTTCAAATCCTGCACTTAAGAGAACAGGGATTGTGTGGAGATTTTATTGGGACCAAATGACTTTTCAGCTACCATCTCTGACTCTTCTTCTCAATCACTGTCACTGCTAGTCTATCTATTATGATTTATTTTATTTAAAGTGAAAGTCATTTGGAACAGCAGTTTGTTTGTACTTTCACAGTGTGCAATGTAAATGCTTTGTGGTCTATGACTCAGAAATGAAATAAGCAGCTATTAAAGTAATAATGTATCATCTACATCATCATAAGTCTCATCAAGGTTGTTCCTTACCTTACTCAAATAGAGAACCAGTGGTGGATTCTTATAATGGTTATTCAGTATTTGTGTCATATTTCCGATTGTCATAGGTATGAGCAGTAATATTTTATAAATTCTGTATTTCTCAGCAGCATAACTAGAAGATTGTGAAATCCTGGTCAAAGTCTATGTCTTATGCAGAAAGGCTTTCCTTGTTTCACAACTAACTTTAATCACAAGTATGACCTCATCTTTGAATGAACCATCTTTCTCAGTTCAAGGCTGGCAGAAGTATAGATGGAACACATAAAAGATGGAGTTTTATTCAAAAGATGAAAAGTAAGTCTTAAGCAAAACACTCTTCTCCCCTACAACAGCTTATGGGCATATTCTTTAGCTCAAGACACCTTAGTCTTTTTGGGAAACAACTCTCTTGTCCTTTTCCTTCCTGCTTCCCCATTCCTCTTTCCAAGGAACATCAATTTTGCATAGAGTGAATGAATTTCTGGAAGAACATTCCTTCTCATTTTCCTTGTCCTCCTTTATTGAATTGGGAAGGCCAGATTAGGGTCCCAAGTCCTGGCCCTGACTCAGAATTTTATTTTCTTTGTCTTCCCAAAAATGAGCCTTGTGCTGGAGCTTGAAGCCATCAGCAGGGTTCACAATAAACACCAGTGGAGAAAGACTTGATTTTCTTGTGGGCTCTGAAAATTCTGCAGCTTGAACCATGTTCCTATACTCAGAAATACTCAGGGAATCAAATATATAAAATGTGAAAAGGAAGGAGGGGAATAAAACATTCTTGTGAGTGTTGCCAGTCAGCACATCATCAGTAGAAAAATAAAGTTTGACTACCATAGGACATCTGTAAGCAGAATGTGCTGCAGAAAGCATTCTGATGACAGATACTGCATTTCAGGGTAATTGTAGACTGTATGCAAAGACAGAACAGCCTCCTTCCAGTGGCTAATGATCACTAATCTCTATATGGATTATCAAGCTAAATTCAGGTTTCTTACTGGCTTCTATCACTCTAAACACAGAACACATACAAATGATTTGAGACTGTTGCACTCTGTAGACTTGAGAGATAGTTGCACTATGTGAACTTCCATGTCTTTTTAATAATAATCTAATATTGTGACAAAAATTTTGTACATCAACATTTTAAATCTAGTATTTAAACTTATTTTAAAATTCTTTTTTTAAGAAGTCCATTGAGATATTTACTTTTAAACTCCATGCTTTACAGTGACTAAAATTTTCATGTCACAGCAGAAACAGCAACGACACTTTAAACTCTGCTTGGTTGCTTCTAAACACATCTCTTTCAGTGCAGGTTTTGCTGTGTTGTCTCCTGTCTGAGCCAAAGCTAGTGTCCCACTCACTCCTGAGGTATTGCCAGTGTGCTATTCTGCAGGCAGATACCAGCTTGTTTTGCCCATGGTTCGCACCAACAGCAGAGAAATGGGTTTTGTGTAGGGACACAGCTGATGTTAAGCCCGAGAATAAACTGGGCCTCAGGCCTGCATGAAAGCAGCTACACAGCTCTAGGCAGGGACAGTGGGAGACTGTTATCTGCTCAGTCTATGAACACAGTGACATCTTGTTTGCCTGCAAAATGTGCGTAGCCTTGGTTTTGCTGCCTGCCCCATCTGTTATTCCTCTAGGCCTGGGTACCTAGTGCACTTGCAAGTTCTTTTCTTTTAAAACACCACAACACTGCCTGATTAAAGTAATTCCTAGCTAAAATGTTCAAAATAAAATATTAATCATTCATCCAAGATATTCTGTAACAGGGAGCAAAAGGATAAACAAAATCAGAAAAATTTGCAATGGGTTTACCTTTTTGAAAGTCTCTTTTCACTTTCTCTCTTTTTTCTTTTCTTTTTTTTTTTAACTGTCCTGAAAAATGCTGTTAATTTGTGTCAGTGCCATCAGCTGCATTCTTGGCTGTGGCAATCCTTGTGCAGTTCACAAAGGACTGCAGCCCATGGGAAAGACTCATGGAGGAGTTCATGGAGGGCTGTCTGCCTTGGGAGGGACCCTCCCATCTGGAACAGGGGAAGGACTCCTCTCCCTGAGAAGGAAGCAGTGGCAGAAACAAGATGTGATGAACTGAATAACCCCAATTTGCCATCTCCCTCCATCACTGGGGGAGGAGGTAGAGAATTGGGAATAGTTAAGGCCAGGAAAAATGAAACACTGGGAGCAAGTTGGTCTTAAGGTTTGTTTTTCTTCTCAATATCCTACTCTTATTTGAATGGTGATAAATTAGTTCATTTCTTCAAGCTGGGTCTGATTTACTGTGATGGTAAGTACTTTTACTGTAGTAGTGGCATGACCACTCCCTCTCCTTATCTCAATTTATGAACCTTTGTTATATTTTTTCTTCCCTGCACCACTGGGGAGGCGAGTGATATAGTGGCTTTGGTGGGTACCTGGCCTACAGCCAGGGTCAACTCACCAAAAAAAGACAGTCTTCCTTTTATAATTTGGATGTCTTTGTCAAAGACTCATCTTCAGTTACTGCTGAAGCTGTATGTAAACTGCTTTCTTCTAGGTAACCTCTTTACAGGTTTTGGGTTTTGTTGCTATTATTTGTTCATGATACTTTTGTTACTGGCCTCAGAGATGAAAATTGTCCACTTTGTTGGCCAGTGAAGCACCGGCATCCACTTGTCCTGCACTGTTAACAACCACCTTCCTTTGAACTTTTGCAGTTCAAAAGTGAGAAATGGGGGAAATTATTAAACTCCAGAGCTGAATAACAGCTGCAGAGGACAGAGGCTGAAACTGTAATGCTTGAATAAATATTACCTGGGTCTTGGTATTGAATACTCCTGTTTACTCCACCAGCCATAGCAGAACTTGACATGGTGCCAGAGAACTCCAGAGAGCCCCTTCCCGGACCGTGCCGAGAGTGGCCTCCCCCAGACCAGGATCAGTCCAGGTGGAGGCAGAGCAGGGCTGCTCTGGGCAACAGCAATGCTGCTCTCTATGACACCTTGGGGATAAAGCACCGAGGACCGAAGCACCTGAGAGGGATCTCTCGTATGACTCCCAAGAAGCTTATTACAAGAGAGGTGTAGGGACGAAAGGACCAGGAACACGGCTGTGCACACATTTATAGACAGGGGAGGTACTGAGGGAGGGTACAGACATTCAACCAACAGGGTAAAACTGGGGGAGGATCATAAGGAGGGACTTACAGAACCATGACCAATGAGAAAACACAACGGGAGGGTACAACTTGAATAAACCAATGGTGCATCAAGAAACACAGAAACTTCTAGAACTTAGGGCAGGGACGGATGAGGATTGACATCGTGCTAGGCAGGTCTAGGGAGTGACAAACAACTGGAGGAGGGGGGAGTTAACTTGGGTCACTTCCAAGCAGAGTCTTAGCAACAGTGTAGTGTCTTCTCCAGCCCAAACACTAAACTCAATCATGGGTAAGTCTCTGTACATGGAATAAAACCTGTCATGAAGGGTATAATAAACAATTTAAAAGAATTAAGATATTGCCACTGATACAATGTAGCTTTAACAAAGAAGATATTTTTGTATATGAGGAAAGTGATTAACTTCTAATTACAACTTGTGAATATATTTGAAAACACTCGAACTTCAGTATATTTTTTAAATAACTGAAAGAGCAGTCACAAAGGGAAGAAAATCGACAGATGGAACCTAAGCCCTAACATCAAAATGATCACTAAATCTGCTGCTAGTTTCACTACATCCATTTGAGTGTTCAAGATGTTGATTCAGGTATTAAACACATGAAGTACTTTTTACATCGCCCTGGCATAAGTAAAGTGCAATTAATAGTTCTGTGTCATTTCATGTAAACGTACACACACATATCTTCGGTCTTACATCCTCATCAGTATTTCTTGCAGATATGTCATTTATATTTGATTAATTCATATTAAAATGTCGCAAATTCTTATTGAGTCTGTTTCTGAGTTCTCCATTACTTGTGTCTATATATTTATTTTTCTTTTAGCTTTAGAGAACAGCCATTTCTGTGCAGTTCAGATGTTACCCTGAACAGTTCCCTCTGTGTCTCAAAGGTATTATATCTGACACTCACTCAATCTTATTTATTCTCTTTTAGCAAGAAATTAATTAGAAACAGTGAAACAAAGTTTTTAATTGTCAACATCAACTTGGTATGGCAGAGCAGAGCAGTCCTGGCTGTAGCACCAAATGATTTAGAGTCTCTAATCATGTTATCATGAGTGTTCCTTTACCACTAAGGAAAAGATGTTGGTAAAAAAATGTCATAGAAAATTCTGTGTCCACAATGTTAAAATCTCTGTAGAGCCAAAGCAGGTTTCTTGCATCCAGACCACCTTTTGAGAATGGTCCCTGGCTGGGGATGTCCCTGGCCCTCACTATCAAACTATGTCCAAGAACTGTTTGGGGCTGTGCACATATCAACATGAGCCAAAATTCTGGTGGCAGCAGTTTAACAGCAAATAAAAGCAGTGGCTAGGATAGCTCTCCAATACTATTTAATTTCTCAGTACAGATGCAACCAGAAGCTACCATTCCTTTCCACATGGCCATGCAATGACAGCCAATAGCCTGTCAGTACTTTTATCATGTTAAAATGTGGTAAAAATTCTGACAGGTAATCTTTTGTCTCCTTATGCAACAGATAAGATGTGGCATTGCACATGCACACAGGTGGTCATATGGGCTGGGATGAATTAATCAATGTGGTTCTTTTACCATCACTTTTCTCTGCTGTGGAGAACACAGTGCTCTAATTGTCATTCTTCTTGACAGACATTGCCAATACATACTGTAATTTTTAATGCCTTGTTATAAACTGTATCTATTTTCTGCTATGTGAAAGACCTGTGTTTCATAAAGATCTGATTCCTCATTTCCTGCATGCTTTTTGATGCTTTATTTCAAGAATATTTAATTTTTTATAAGGTTCTTTCTGAAATACCTGTACTTTACTGGATCCTTTTGTTTCTGAAACACTCAGCTGAGATTGTATTTGTTTGTTTTATTTTTGTAGACAATACTGGCAATCTTTGATCTTTCAGCCTTTTGTAGATTTAATAAGTGTGTTATTGTATATTTAATTAAAGTGTCACTTTACCGTAAGTATATTTAGAAAGGTTCAGGGAGAAATGCTCCCATGCTACCTAGACTGAAATCTCTTCTATCTTCATTTTCTTGAAAAATATTCTCTAATACAAACTGCAAAAGTTTTAGGTAGGTACACCTCTTGGAGAGTGCTGATCACTGTAGTTCTCCTTGCTGGCTCTCCAAAGGTGTGACAGAACTCACCAGCCCTGGCACTAACAACATGCTGACATGATTAGAGAATCTATATAATATTAGCATGGTGTTATAGCCAGAACAGCTGTGTTCTGCCATACCAGAAGGGTTCTAAATTAATGACATTAGGAGACAGAAAATTCATGACATCTCTTGAGGTTTTGCTCTATTCTTTAACCAGCTTCCTTGCTAAAAGCTGCATCTTGTTTCTAATTTAAATTTACTTTGACTTTGACTTTCAGTCACTACCATTTTTTACTTTGCTCAAGTATTTAAATGTCTAAAATTCTTCCTGTACTTCAATGCCATAATCAGATCTTCTTCCAGTGTTCTTTTTTGTTTGTTTACTTGTTTTTATAATTATGCACAGTAACAAATTATGTTAGCAATGCAGAATAATAAAAACTAATTTCGTAATTCCATTTTTATAAGATATATTCTTAAAATAATTTTGAAGCCATTTGAGAAACGTTTCTAAAATCTTTATACATGATAACCGGAAAGATTTAAAGGTGTAATCAGACAAAAAATGACTAATTTTATTACCTATTTTTTGTTTATAGATAGATTGTATCTGTTCTAGAGGAAACACTTATTTTGGAGATGAGTACAGTACTTATCATCAACAGTCAATATTAGATTATCGAAAGAAAAATCCCTTCTATTTTACATACCTGATTTAGAGTCATACTTCTGTGTCTCGGGCTAGATGTTCTTTAGAGCATTGAAGAAATTTGCATGTAAAATTACTTATTTGCTGTCAAGAATATCTATTATAGTAAGTGTAGTATTGGAAATAGTCTAAATGAAAAATAAAAAAAGCGTGTATATGTGTTTACATTTAAGAAAACAACAAAAGAATAATGACTTCTTAGCTACAGACTTGGCAATATAACCTTAATAACAGAACATTTTAGAACAGCTAAAGAAGTGATGAAGAGCTTGAGATGAGAAGTAAATAAAAAATGAGGTAAGATACAACATGGTTTTAACAAATACAGAATGAGTGAGGCTAATGTGATACTTTCCTAAGAGAAGATAACTGATTTTCCAGACAAGTGAACTGCAGCAGGTCTCATCTATCTGGAATACAGTGCAGCCTTTGAATGTAGTGCCTCATAAGAGTTCAACGTGAGTGCCTCATATTAGTTCAACAGCAGTTCAATGTGTATACATATCTGGGTAAAAAAAGACTATATTAGATGAAGTTGAAAGGGAAACTGTTGGGTTGGAAGGAAGTAATTCTACTGAAATTTTTCAAAGATCCATCTTCAGACAATTTTTTTTAATATTGTAATAAATAAAGTGTACAGCAGTAGACACATGCTAGAAAAATTACTAAAGTCACAAAATAACCTTAAAAAAAGCAGGAAGAGAATATAATTTGATAGGAAAACTGAACACCCACAAGAACTGAATACACTAGTTTTATTAAGAAAGAGTATTAATAGACAGAGAATGTAATCATGAGTCAGGGACTGAAAGTTGTTTAGGTAATGGGTCTTTTTCTATACAAGATAGAATAAAAAATATGGACATAAGTGGACATGAAAAGAGCAAATTCTACCTGAGCAGATTTTGAGCAAAGTGTTTCTAATAGAGTAGTAGAGAGGTACTTGTCTCTTAAGACCTGAGTCTTGGTGTTCAGCACTGAGAAAGATGCATTTACAAAATTAGGAACAGGTGGAAAGAAAGATTGTCAAATGCAAGAAAGCTTTTCCTTGAAGAGAGGCTGGAAAGGAGTCTTGCTTGCTTAGTCTTGCAAAATGGAGATTGAAAAAGGTGTGATTAATCACCCATGGGCAGAAAAGAGGTATTTGAGTTAAATCAGTGTTGGCACAAGGACATAAATTAATTTAAATGTGAAATTAGAGAAACCTGGAGTTTTTGTGAACTGTGAATGCTGTGAAAATTTGGTACAATGTTCTAGAAGAAAGAAGACAAAATCTTGATTTGTTTCTGTGGAACTGTAACAATTTATAAAAAAGATTGTGTTGTAGGTTGTTTTCATTAACAGATGACTAGAGTTGATGATCCAGGGGGTATCTTGAGCATGGCGTCGTGCTCATCACCTTCCATTTTGGTGCTTAATTTTTGACCTCATTTGCAGAAAAACACAGCATCCATCAGGCTTTTCAGCCTATTCTCTGGGGAAGTACTGCAACTCTGATAATGACTAATAAAATTGGGCTCAAAGTTTGTAATCCAGGCTCACACAGGAGGCATGCTGCAGAACTAGGTTTTAAATTTAAACTTTCAAAGTCCTAGATGCATGTCTTAAGCATACAAATATCCTTTTGCTTACATTTTTGCACTTATGTTTCAGGTTTAATTTATCTGTCATAGGTCATCTTTTCTGGCAATAATCTAAGTGGAAGATCAAGAGAGTTTGTGTTTTGTCTGTGCTTGAGCTGTAATAAAATCCACAGTACAGATACTATACAAAATTCATATCTATTTAAGCCAAACAAGGAATTAATTCACCACCACTTAACTGCGGGCAGACCGGTGTTCAGCCATCTGGAGGAAAGCAGGGCTCCATTACATGTAACAGTGAGCTGGGAGGAAAACACCATCACTCTGAATGTCTTCCCTTCCTCCTTCTTTTCCCAGTTTTATATGCTAAGCAGGGTGCCACATGGTATGGAATGTCCCATGGGTCAGCTGGAGTCCGTTATCCCAACTGTGTCCCCTTGTGCATTCCCCATCTCCTCGCTGTTCAGGCAGTACAAGAAACAGAAAAGTCCTTGATGCTGTGCAAGTGCTGCTCAGCAATAACAAAATCATCTTTGAATTACTGACACTGTTTTTCAGCACTAGTCCAAAACACAGCATCATACCAGCCACTGTGAAGTAAATTAACTCTACCCCAACAAAAACCAGCACAGCTCATGAATATCTATTACTGTTTTATAGCGTATTAGCTTCAAAATACCTGTAAGAAGGGTGAGTTAATTAATTTCAAACTGTTTATCTCCTTGGAGCTTGGAAAATTCAGAGAAATACCTTGCATGTTATTATTAGTTGTAGTACTCAATAGCATTTCTATGACATAAACACAAATTGTCTTTTTCTTTGGTTGAAAAGTAGATATTTCTACTTCAAATATTTCTAGAAGGAGCAGCATTGCTTCAGCAAGCAGGTAGGAGGGAAAACTCTGCTTTTTTTGTGGAAATCTGGAGATATGTTTTTCAATTTTATGCTGTGCAAATTTGTTCTAGTGTAAAGCAGGGAAATAAAAACTCAAGGTATTTCTGAAAACCTTTTACAGTAGTGTACTGAGTACCTAGTATGCTTGCAGAGTGATATATGACAATTTAGATAAGGTGATAACTGATGACAGAATAAATGTACTCATAAAGAGTATTAGGAGCATCAATTCTATCCTTTTAAATATTTTACAAATTTTGTGTGCAAGTAGGCAGTCCAAAATATTAACCTGCAAGAGTTTTCATTAATTTAGGAGACCTTACCATAAGCTGAGATGTTTTAAAAAATATATTGGATTTTTATAGCCAAGTGATGAAAGAGGCTGGCTCTCAAAAAGTACTGCTGTAAAATTAAATTATTTTTTCTTACAGGGTGGAAGGCAACAATATTTAAGATCAAATATGCTTGAATGATGAAAGCAAAAAAAGGCTACACATTATTGATTTGAATTTAAAGAAATGAAATGCCTACTCCTTACATCAAGTTTGATTTGGAAATTTTAAACTATTATAAAATGCTATTAAAGTATTTTAGTTTATTTTTGAGATAATTTTGAGTGTCTGCTTCTCAGTGAAAGAAATAGCTTTTCAGAGCTGCCATTTTCTTTTTTGGCACATACCACGTGGCACATAAATATCAATAATTTGCTTTGGGTACAAACCTGCCACAAAACCAAGCTGCCATTCAATATTTTAAAAAAATTTTACTACTTTTCTGTGTTTGACTTCTTTAGACTGCAAAGATGCAGAATTATCCCAAAAAAACCCCTCTAAGTTGCATCTTGTTATGAATTTCATATGATTATAGATCTGTAAAGTAGACATGACTTCTGCACAAGGTTCACAGGCCTATGGCCCATTTTCAGTATGGCAACTGAAGGTCAGGAAGGATACCACAGAGATTAAAATTGTTTGTGAACATAACTGATGCCAAACATTTGCAAGTGTAAAGACCACATTTGTAAAATTTAGTTTTCAATCTCACATTTATAAATTATTTATTATCATATTTACAAAACAATTCATTATTTGTGCTGCTCAGATGTATTAATTTCAAATAAATACAGAGATTTGATTTTTGCTTGACAACCCCTTCAAGTTGCACACATTGCCTCATATAGAAAACTGAATGTCTTTGAGATATGAAGGAAAAGAACAAAACAACTGACAAAATATATATTTTCCACAACCATTTTTACTTTGAGAGATAGTGAAAAATTTCATTGATGGCTATAAACAACAAAAAAATTTGACCAGATCTATGATTTGCAATTATTCATACCCAATTGTATGCATTTAATGCTGACATTCTGAGCCCTATAAAATGCTGGCTTCTTTCAAAGCACATTGATATTGAAGAGAAGCACAGATGTCTACTAATGCACTGCCTACTAAAATTTGACTAATTTATGCATGCAAATGACTATAGTACTTTTTAATTTTATACACATTGCCCACAGAGAAACTATTTATATCTCAGAACACTGTACTGCTAGTTGAAGTGCAATTTTGTTGCAAATCTGGCAGAATTTATTTACTCAGAGACATCTCAAATGCTTAAATTACGGCGAAATTTCTGTTTGACAGCCTCTGTAAGGCTCACAGGATTAAACATCAAGTCCTCATGTAATGGAATAAGAACCTAATGACTATCCTACATTATTAAGTCTGTGAGTCCCACAAAATCAGTTTACTCCTGATGAAGAACAAGGCAGAAGTTGGACTGCTGTATGCATATGAGTTGGATATGTACTGCTTTCAGACCTAAATTCCTAGGACTGCCTCCATTAGGTGCTGTTTTAAGCTCTCCCTTAAGCAACTGAGACAAGAAATTGTAAGATTTATGCCCTCATTTCTAGCAAAAGTATATCACAAAGAAACCCCAACAGACCCAAACCTTTTCCCATAAGGCTGTGGTCCAAACCCTCACATTGTAGTCTGAAATGTCACTTCCTAGCATTAAAAAAATAAAAACAGTAAAAAAAAAGATTTTTATCTGCTGGAAGGGAAAACAAGGCTAGGATTTGTTTTCTGGCCAGGAGTCTGATGGGCACAGCTTAGCTTGTTTCTAGGATCAGAGTCTTTCAGATAAGGAGTGGTCAAATTACAGTGTGTCTTAAATGCAAAGTCCATATTACAAACTTCCTTGAATATGTACAGACAGTCACTTCAGTGAACAGGTCACAGGAATCATGCTGCAGTGTAACTTTGATATATTTGTAACAGGCATGTAAGCATAGAAAATACTGTCATACAGCATGATATTTTGTGGTTGGTTCAGCCCAACCTGTTCGCCTAAGAACATTTAGGCAACATCTAAATACTTACCAAAGTAATACCTCTTTTAAATTAATACTTTAAGTTTAGGGATAAACCATGAAATTCTGCTTGAATATAATTCATATTTGTACATGTATGCTTGCATAGGAAAAATTATATTTGTCATATGCCTCACTATGCCTAAATATAATTTTAGGCATAGTTTATACCTAAAATTTAATTTAGCACCAAGTCTCACAAAATAAAAAACAAAACCAAATCCACCCAAACATATGTTATTTGTAGTCTTAAGGCATCTTATTTCGAAGTGTATTATTTGAAAATCAAGACAGGTACACATTTCGTACAACTGTGTTTTCAGGAAAAGTATTAAGGGACAACCCAGAAAGAAAGCTTTAGTGTGACTCCATCCAGTAACTGAGCAATCAATGGCAAAAGTCAAAGGTTCTTTTGTTTTCCTTTAAAGTCAATGGAGGAACAAAACTACTATAAAAGTATCCCGAGTTGAGAAGTCAAATATTTATTAACACTGAAGGAAAGACTGAGCTGATATTACAGGACTTGCAATAGGATTTAAGGCTCCTCTTTCAAATAAAATTTGATCAATATAACCCATCTGAGCGGTCCTCAGTTTATTAGATTCTTCTGCTTAGGAGGTCTTTGCAGAGTTTAATTTGTCTTATTGCTTTCTGTTGCAATACTAAGTGCAGAATCTTCTAGAAGTATATTATTTAAAGATTGATTCCTGTTCTTTTTTCACTTCAAATAGCAATACCTAGTTAAATAAATAGATGGTTTTAAGGGTTTTTCATAATAGACTTCCATAGATCAGTTCTGGACTTCTAAAAATGATTATTAGTCTTGGCCAATCTCTATTTTTGATAATCAAATTAATGTGTACTTGCTGATACAACACTGAGAGGGAAGGCTAAGGTAGGAAATTTTAAACTGTGTTTATAGTTTTTTCTTATGTCTTTTTCCCACAGATTCATGTGGACTTTTAGGATGACATTAAGCATAATTCCATTAACACTGTAACTACGCTTTCTAATAAAGTATTGCAGTTATGTAAATATGCGTGCTCTAATTATGTGATTAGACCAACAGTAATTATGTATATGCATAGTCAATTATAAGTTAAAATTACATTAATACAAAAGTCACTCAATGCAAAGAACAAAAAAAAAAATTAGAGATGTGGAAATGTAAAATATGTAAATGCATGTCAAAGGTTATCGCAAGACATTCACTCATATGAATGAACATTTCTCTGCCTTAACCTTATCCACTTCTTTCTTCTGTTCCCAAACCATTCTCATACTTACAACCTTCTGTTGTAATCTTTTTTCACCTGTTCAAAAATATTGACATTGAAGTGGTATAGGTGAGGCAATATAGTCATGTAGCCAAGAATTCTGTTAAAATTTCCTCCTTAAAGAAAACTGAACTCCCTTATGGTTTGTTTTGCAATGTGGTTTAAAAATGCATTGTTGGTGATGAATAGGCAGAAGTGTTCTCAAGGCTAAAGCTAGTTTCTGAGGATTGTGAGAGTCAGATCTTGCTGGCTGGAACTGAGCATAGCAAATTACGGTGATTGACTTATTGCCATCGACATCGAGCATGGATTTTTTCACCTGTTCACAAAGTTGATTTGCTTCTTATTGACAAATATCTGTGGTACCAAATATTTTCCAAGCAGAATACATAGGAGTTTGACTATTTCCCAAGACATGCCTGTTTTAAGTGCCATGAACTTACGAACTCTGATTGTAAAGGACTACATATGCCTTGCCAGCTTGTCTCCTGAAAGCATGAGAGGACTCTTGATTTATATAGATACTCACTTTATTTAACTAAATGAGATAGTGTTATTTATTTTTGATCTATAACCACACAAAAATCTTTGAAGCAATATATCTTGCTTTTCAAGGAGTCATGACATGTAGACAGAGGTAGCTTAAGCGGTTCATACAGATTTAGAAGCTGTAATTTATCAAGTGCAATGTACATAGAGAAATTTGCTTGGTGCAGCTAATGCAGTGAACTGAATGTTATCCTCTCCTGTTCAGGATCCTTTTTAACTAAGGGCATATACAGCTGCACATTTACAATATTTGGGAACGTCAGCAATTTTTGTGTCTGTAATTTGTCACTTTTAGGTGAAAAGAGAAACTAGCATATCCCCATAGTATCTTCCTATTTAAGACACTGCAGTTGGAATGGCAGAGGGAAGAAGTTAATTTTCTTCATAAACCTGATCCTACCTTGCAGAGCTGTAATGCCAGGTTGTGGATGAAGAAATACTAGCCAGATATAAAAGTCTTTTTCACAGTTTATTAAGCCTGATAATAAAGCATTATTTTTATTTTCTGTAAGCAATCAATTGGACCAAATGCAATTCATTATGTTTTGTTCTGCATAAACTTTGTATGACAAATCTGATTGTAGGAGATTATTTCAATGTGGAAATCATGCATATATCAGGGAATTTATTGTTTTATCTCTTTGTTCATGCTGGGTGTGATAACAATTCAGACGTCTGCAGAGCAGAGTAAGTATAAATTTGGTAGACAATGACTCTTTTGGCAATAGAGATATTCTACAGCTTTAAGATAAGAATATGCCCTGGTGATTGTCTGTGGTGCAGCAGGAAACAAAAACATGGTGTGGAAAGAGATTTGGTGTTGACTGAGGTTTACATAACCAGGTTTTTAGTGGATTAAATCCTGTTTGAAGCTATTGGGCTAAATGTGATAGTGTGAAGAAGCCCATTTTCGGTCACACAAAGAAACACGGAGTTCAGAGGTATGGGAAAGACAGAAATGAAATTAACACGGTTCAGATAGACGCTGAAATGGTAGGTTGAAAAAAACCAAAATAGGTCTTTTAGGGAAAAGATGTTTTAAAATGTAGCAATAGTCAGAGTGAAGTAAAAATAAATAAATTCTTTAAATATTTCTTGAAAAGTTTGTGAGGATTTGACAAATAGTGGCATATTTACATATTTTATTAATTTTCAGGAAAAAAAACCCTTTTAGAATAACCAAATATAGTCTGCCATGTAAAATGAAACTATTGATTATAAGAATACTCAAACAGAATTAAAAAAAAATTCTAGCTAGTTTAAATAATTTTATATTGGTCATTGTATAAGAATGTTATATCTGTTTATATATGAGGAGTGTCTAAATATATTTTACGGATTCATATGAAGTATAATTTTGATATATGAAATCTACAGCTTCTATTAGAAGAAAGCATCATCTTACTTGCGTGGTGCTTGAGGGGTCAGAAACATGAGGCTACATTTCTTGTGTCTTTTAACTAGACTGCTTACCACCTGACATTATTGTTTGATAAATTACCTATATCCATCATTATCAAGCTCTACCTTAAATTTGGAGGTCAGTGGCCCTTTGCATCATGATTCACAAGACCTGACATCCCCTCACTGCTTGCGGAAATTTCCCTTCTGTTATGTTGCTACCCCAATCCGTGCTTCCAGTTCTGCTTGCAGTTCTGCCTTACAATATTGTTTTTACTGATTGATCTCCATCTCTCCTTGAAACGTCCCTGAAATATTTCAGCTTGCTCTCCTTGATGTTCTGGGAGCAGTAATGGTTCTTTCTGCACCGCTGCAATGTAGGCTCATTTGTCTTCTCTGCTGCTCTGATGTCTTCAATGTATATTAGCCATACAGAATCTCAAAGGACTCTGATAACTTCACATTTGCTGCCTTGAGGATCCAGCTTTCACAGTTATACCTAGCCATAGATCAAATTGTCAGTGATTACACAAGTTTGACCTTTGTGAACAGGTCTCCAACCTGCCCTTTTCTCTCAGAATACCTTTTAATTTAACATCTGCTGAATATGGCACAGCCAATCTGATCCCTATGACACCGTGTTCAGATGTTGCTATATTTATGCATAATGAAGACTAGGTAGTTCCTATACTTTCCTCTTCCCACATACTTTGTTTTAATCTAAGTCATCCAATGTCTTTTTTTCTTATCCTTTATTTCTCTCCCTGTGCTTTAGTGAAAGAGTCACTCCCACATTTTTCTTCAATTTTTTTCTGTGCCTATATCCTATAAAATTTTTGCAAATCCAAATTTAATTTAAAATAGATGAAAATTTTTAACCTAAATTGAAAACTCTTCACTGAATTTTTTTTTCCCAGTATACTTCTGAAGTGTCTAATTTGAGAGATCAGAGAATTAAACTCGTGATGTGATTCATTCTCATTTGAGAGTTTCCAAGTTTTTAGTAAATTACTTATATTTGCTTTCATAAACAGATTTTATTTCCAGAAAAATTAATGAAATTTAAAAAAAAAAATGTTCAATACAGTCTATTGGTTCATAGACCACACTTTTTCAGGAGACTGGTAAAAAAGTGGACTCCACAGTGATGAGTGCAGAAATTTTTCTTAATGTAATATCTCTATCCACAACTTGGAGGAGCTGATGGAGTGCTTGCTCCTCCAGTTTAGTGATGGCATCAGATAGCAGGGGCACAGCTGATGTACTGCCTACCTTTCAGAAAGTTGTGGAGAGGCTGGAGGAAAGGGCTGGTAGGAACCTCACGCAGTTCAATAAGGACAAAAGCCAGTCTGTGCATGTTGGAAGGAAGACCCTTGACAATGGTACAGGTGGGACCCTGTCTGTGCAGTGTGTAGCTCTGTTGAAGAATCCCTGGGGGTGATGGTGGGCAGTGAACTGAGCTTGAGACAGCAGTAAGACCTGGTAAGAGGCAAGCTAAAATTTTCCTGGATTCTGTTGGCAGGATCATAGCCAGGAGACCAGAACCAAGTGATTCGTTCCCTCTGCTCAGCACTTGTTAAACCATATCTAGGAAACTACATGCAATATTGGACTCCCGTAACAATAAACTTCTTGATAAACTGCAGTGGGTCCAGTGAAGGGCCACCAAGATGGTCAAGGGGAACTGGAGCCCTTGCCCTCTAGGAAGAGGCTGAGAGATCTGGACTCACACACCTGGGAGCAGAGAGGGCTCTGGGGAAGGCCAGCAGCAGCCTCAGTGCCTGTGGGGAGGTGACTAAACAGACAGAGGCTGCTCACACCACCGCATGTGGCAGGATGCAGGAGGCATCAGGCCTAAGATGAAACAAGAGAGGTTCAGGCTGAAGATAAGGAGAAACTCTTTCACTATGAGAACGACCAAACACTGGGCAGGCTGCCCAAAGAGATTGTGCAGTTTCCATCCTTGGAGATTTTCCAAGACATACTTGGATAAACCTCAGAACAACCAAGTCCAATTGCAAAGCTGACTTTGCTTTCAGCATGAGACATCTCTGGGCTAGAGACATTCTTAGATCCCTTTCAAAGAGAATTATTTTTCAATTCAGCGATGTGCGTAATTTCAACCCACTGTCATAGATTCACTTTCTGGTACTGCAGAGGAATAGGAAAAGGAAACAATTGAAAAAACTTACTAAAAACTATGTGGACAGAGCTCTGATGCGTCCATGAGCTGTCTGGCAATGTTAACACTGTGCATCAGCACATCCAGCTGCAATTTGTAGATCATTTCTTAAGGTATGTAAGGTATTGCTTGTTGTGATCTTTCTCTCTTTATTTTTGGTATCTGTTCCCTAAGAGATACTGTTCCTCTGAGACTGCTTTTTTGTATTAACAGACATTTTTGATAACCCTTTTCTTTATCTGAAATTAGAGATTTAAAGATCACAGTCATACATTCATAGAACACAATTTAGAATTATTTGAAAATAATGAGCTTGGATTTTTTTTGGACTGTTTTTATGCTTTCTAAGCAATATTTTCAGATCTTTATTAACTATTGTGCAAATTAATTTATAAATTATTATGTAAGTATATTTTATAAGTATATAATATTTTTTCTAGTGCTTGTATAAGCTTGTATTCCTTATTCTTGACACTTACTGTCTCATGCAATATTCTTTTCCACTCTTTTCCTGTGCTTGCACTGCACATCCTGACTGCTTGAGGAAGATATTCACAGCTGCTTTATCTGCTTAGGCTAAAGAAGCCAAGTTCTTTTAGTCCGTCTTGTATGACAGACATTATATTCTCTGCTTTTCTCAGAAGCCCTTTTTTATACCTTTTATTTGTACAAAGGGTTTTTCAATATTTGTGATCAAATGCGTACAACACTTACTAGAGTACTTTTTATCCATTCATTGGAGTGTAACACTATTACATTCTTGGTATGACAAGAGATGAATCAGTTGATGCAACATAGCAAAAAGTGTCTTTTTGCATGGGTGCTTTCAGTGATTAATTCATGCACTCATGTCTGCTATTCCTTCTGCCTTTACACCTGACTCGATTCCCTACTTTACACAAAAGTTTTATCTGTGTTCCCTAATGCACAACAGTGCATTTCTCAAGTTTTCATTATATTAGTTCTCTACATCAGACTTATCTCTGGATGATACTTAAGTGTCTTCTCTAATTACATTGTAGGTTATCAATGCATTTCATAAGGACATTTTCCTTTTTCTGCAAAGACAAATAATGATAAAATAAATTGCGCTAAGTCCTAAAAATAGTTCTTTAATGCTTTAACTGACAACATTTCAGTTCTAATAAATAGTTTTCCTGTATCCTGCTTTTCACTCTACATTTCATTCGCAGAAGTTCCTTTAACCTCTTCATTCAATTTCTATTTCTTGCACTTTTATATTTAATTGATGTTTTTCATGTCTCATATGGTGTTTTATGAAAATCCAAACATGTGAGAGCTACCTTTTTGAAATCTAAATTTGTACAATGATCAATGATATTCTCAGAGAAATACATGCACCTGCTCAACATTATCTTCTGGCAATGAATATAACCTCACATGCAAAATATACGCCCTGTTTAAGATGGGTTTTAGTGCAGGAAAGCTTTTTCCAGACATCACAAGCTAAATTAATTTATTAAAGCCTTTGCAAATTCTTGTTAAAATGGGTAATAAAGGACCTGCAGAATAAAAAAGACCAGCAGAAAACCAGATCTATCACAGCGGAAATTAAGGAGTTAAGAGATGCCACATTCCTTCTGAGAGCAACTATGTAATACTTACTGTTTGCACTCAGTATCTGCTTAACACTTAACTCATCATTCATCTCCCTGACTCACTTTTTTTCAGCTATTTACTTCGATATGGCAATAATGGAGCCCTTTGTGGTACTGACTGCACTCACCCATACATACCAAATTAACAGAGGATCTTTCTTCTTGCCAGTTAAGCTCAAGTAGCCCACTTAGAGTCTTGGAATGAGTGCCCTTCCTGACCTTCAGGCCGGGTTATTTCTAGAAAATGATTTAACCAGACTGGACACTAGACTAAGATGGCAGAGTCTTGTTTACTGTCCAGCTGATAGACTAAGCCTACGATAATTAGGAAAAAAAAGTAATACTAATTGGTGACTCATAGCCCATTGGTCCAGTAATAATATACTACATGTTGAATCCTTTTCTTCTTTTCTCAAAGGGAAATTTAGCCCAAATTTTCTCTGTTTTAATAGAGGTATTCTGACTGTTCAAATTAACAGAATATAAGCAAAATAAATCTTAATATTTTAAACTCTATGTGCTTTTTCTCAAGCATGTGTTTGACAACTGTTTAAAATACTATCTATGAAATCTAACAATATTTAACATTTTACTTTAACCCACTTATCTACTTTTCTTTTCAAAAGTATATTAGAAGTAAGAACACAGACTCAATTAATGAACTGAAGGATTTAATGTGTTTTTTGGTATGTAACGGATTTTGAGTTCATATGTAAATGGTATATTTTGAAAGTTAACCAAGAAAATCATATTCTCCTTACCCTAAGTATTTTTAGAAAGATCAGTTAAAACCCATTCAGTCAGTTAAAAAGGATGTTGGGTATAGTCTAAATTGTGTGGCACTGTATAACACCTCAGAACAGATAACGGTGTTGATGTTAGTGTTTGTACATTGTACTTATCTGAATCAACACTAGTTCATATTGGGAACTGCATTTGTCTTACAGTCTGTAGTATGATAATGATATAAAGACTGAATTAACAAACATAAATAAGACAAGAGAGAACACAGATCTGTGTCTCTGTAATTTCAACCACAGTCAGCAATTATACCACAGGTTGATGTTCACTATCAAAGCAAAAATATCTGAAGTTTTCTGTTTAGCAGTCTGTAGTGAATCAAAGAGGACATTTTCACAAAAAAAAATTTCAATTTTTAAATTTGTGATTGTATATTTGCTGCATGCAGTTAAGCAATGTCAGTGAAAAATTATCTCCTAAAATCTACTGGGTTTCCTACTCCATTTGCAGAAAGCAATGGTAGTAGTCCTCCTAATATTTTAGATACCCAGAATGGATGCCTGTCTATATGGGACCAGTCTCTCTTCACTGATGACAGATTAAGCCAAATGGATTTCTTTGTCTAATATTCTCAAGTTAGATGAGGTGAAATCACATTTCAAGGCTGAGTCTGCCATTTTACTGTTCTCTGGGAACTGAACTTTGGTCCTCCAAGGTGACATAAATGATTTTAAACTTAACAAAATGAAAATGAGATTTTAGTTTGTGTTTGAGCATGGAAGTGGATGTGTAACACAGTATAGACATCAGATTGCATAAGGAATATTTAAAGTTAATAATATGAAGATATGTGAAACTGAAAAGACTACATAAATAAAGTGGATGAATCAATTAAAGAGTAAACCTAACAGTATTGAGTGGTTTTTTAATAGTCATGCGCCTAAACCCTACCAAAATCCACAATGTTGCCTTTCTACTAACTATATATACAAGAAGTTAATTTAAGGATTACCTAAAATGGGAGCTGGACTCTGCTCAAACAAAATTACACATAAAGCTGTTGCTGCCCTTCTGAAACAAATGTAGGAAGGAACCTGATCTAATAGTTTCTTTTGCCCAAAGAGCTTCTGCCTAGTTAATACAATCAGTCCCAGTAACAGGAAATGTAGTGCCTTCTGCATTTATCCCTGCTTGGACACACACAGGGTGAAAATTCTGGTTCCTGCCACATGCTGTGTGGCTCCCCAGAGAAGAAGCAGTGAACAGAGCTTGCTGTAGGCAGTGTTTAACAGTAGTACAGAAGCTACAATATCAAGTTTTATTGAGCTAGGCTATTCTGCTTACAGAATAGCTTTGCCTTTGCCCCAAGGAAAGGTCACCTCTGTATAAACCACACTCTGCTATTACTGCTTGAGACAATATGCACAGACAATCTATACCAGAACTTCACCATCCTCATTTGCAGAATTTTTCTTATACCAGGGTTCATCTTGCAATTCACATATTCAAGTACACACAAAGGAGACTTCTTCCTTAGAGAAGCTGTTATACTCAATGAAAATCTAGTCAGTAGAGTCAGTGGAGTACAGCTAAACCTAGTCAGCTGAGCATGTGTAAGTGTCAAGTTTTGGCTAAAATGAAGAGCTCTTTAAGTTCCACTGCATGTGATCGTAGTATAGCTACTCAGCAGAGGTGTAGATGCCTGCTTTTCATCACTGAAATGTAAGTATGTGGACCAGAGGCTGATTCTTACCCCTTCATATCTTACATAAGTCTGCATTTCTAAAAATTACTGAACCACATATTCTGTCCAAAGTAACTACAGGGAATAATTTCTTTCCAATATTTCTCAGATTACTTTTAGAAAGTTGCATTTTTTAGTTTGCTTTGGTTTTTTTCTAACCTAAATAACCTTAGATTGCTTAGCATCTCCACATATTTTCTAGAGTTCTGATTCTTCCTATTGCTCTCTTCTGCAGTGTATCCAACATCTTTCCACCTTGAAGTGTATTGACTAAACCAGATAAAATACTTCATCTGAGACTTGATTGTGGAAAGAGTTTTAAGTGGATGTCAGTCCTCTTTATTCAACCTAGTATGACAAATGAAATGCTTTGAAATTAGTTTCATGATTACTTTATTACCCATGAAGTAAAATTACTTCAGTTGAAGTATCTTACTTGCTGACATGCATTTCAATATATTGCATAATCTCATTTAATTACTTTCCTTTGAGAGTGGTGATTCAAGTTGTAAGTCCTTGAGTGTGGCCAGAAATTTGAGCTAGATCTCCAAAGGTATTGAACAATTGGACAGGATAAGAACAAGCTTGTTTTCTGGCCATGTTGAAATAGGAGGGGTAGGCTCTTGCTCCTACAATTTGAGCTGAATACCTTGACCAGAAGGAAAACTTGCTATTCAGCTAAGTAAGATACTTAATCTGAAGAGACCTGTGAAAGTGAAAACACACTCCCAACATGTCCTATCAACTATCCTAACATCATTCCTAACGTTTCCTATCATCTTAGGCACCTCCCTGTACAGTCTGGGTGATGTGAACTTCACTGTTACTTTAAAAAAAAGAACTAAACTGAGAAATATCAATGCACCTGAATCAAAATTGTGTATTTGAGTCCCGTGTCTGTTACTGAATCAAATATTTCCCTTTAATATTACATATATTTTAGGTATTTTAGTAGTCAAAGGAAAATTCAATTAAAGAAAAGGTTGGCCTGCCATCATGCTGGCAGTGTTCTGTCTGATAATTAAGACTGCTAACAGATCTGTTTTCAGCAGCTGATATGTCATGTCTTAGATGGAAAGACCACGCTCTTCTCAGAGTATCTTTAGTCAAGTCCTTCAGCCTGTAGCACTGACCTCTATCTAACTAGAAATATCCACTTGGCATCTGTTTTGGTTCTATTGGTACCTGATGATGCCTTTGCATATATAGAAATGTGAAAGGAATAAAGAGGCAAAACCAGAGGCTATGTGCAAAGTTAACATTAGAATGAGAAATACACAGTAAACAAAATTCAGGCTGAATGCATTGCTCTGTGTATACATCAGCTTTCTTATGTCAAATATAGTAAGTGGCTTTCTCTGAGATGACATTATATCTCCTGTGAAATATACAAACATAATGTTCACTTTGAAAAATAGAGGAAGTTCCATAAAACCTTTGAAAGTCTTTCATGGTTATAATGGAATAGAAAATGTATTTAGTGTAACCAATGACAAGCAATTTAGCAATTAAAATATAGCTTCAACAAATGGAATGATACATTGCTAACAAGATTAAAAAGCCTGAGCCATTTTTCATATGCAGAAACGTGTGAAAAATAATTTCTAATCTACAAAATGCATGAAGGCTGTATTTATAGAAAAATGAGGAATGATGGGTGTGTGTTTGCAAATATGTATCTAATCTCTTAAAGCCCAAACTCCGCAGTCTTGCTGTAAAAAAAACAAACCCACTCTTCTGATCCTGAATACGAAAAAGTTTCCTTCATATTCATTATCGGAAGAATATATGCATACATATAATTGTCCATATATACATAAAAGTTATTAAGAGAGTTATCTACACCCATTTTCAATACTGTGATCAACATGCATTTGATTTCTAAGTTTTGTGGTTTCACTCTTTGTGGTTTAAAACATATTCATTAGCATGCAAATAATCAGGACAAAACTTGTGTTCTTCTCGAGACTTGCCTGAGGGGGCAGAAATTTTAAGTGTTAAAGCAGTTTTACTGAACTCTTTTCAAGAAAATTATGGCAGAAGGAGTGGATCGTGACAGTGGATAGTGCTGACCCACAGTACAAATGTCTAGAGAGTTCACAATTCCATCCATGTTGTTTCTGTGGAAATTGCAGAAGTTGCCAGGAATATAGGAAGTGACATCTAAAAGGAAGAAAATAAGGAAGGTGAGTGGAATTTCTAAAGGTCCACCTGTACTATTATTTGCAATATTTAAGCCACTGAACAACCACCATGCTATTATTTTCCCCATCTCATTAGGGGTTCAGAGTAACCTGGTCTAGTGGTTCCCTGCCCGTGGCAGGTGACTTGGAGCTACATGATCTTTAAGGCCTCTTTGAACTGTAACCATTCCATCATTTTATGATTCTACAGTTTTAGCACCACGCCTAGAGATCTTTCCCATGGAGGAAAGTATAGTAAGAAAAATTAATAACATGTGTTGGTGACAGCTTGTCAACAAAAAACCTAGTTTCTGTTGAATATTTCTGCTGCATGCACATTAGCATTAAATGTTGCTTCAATAGGAAATGAAAAACATTCCCTTCTGTTTTGATAGGTTAGAGTATTGAAGTTAGCTTGTTCTTAGGATATATTTGTTGTTGGAGGACTTTGGTGAATAGTCCTTTCCTGTGGTCTGCTTTAATTATTTCAAATCATTAAAGGCCGTGCTTGCTCATTTCAAGTTTCTCAAGGGGAAAAAAATCACTGCCTTGAAATGCATTTAAATTTAGTATTTTTGCTGAAATTCATAAATCAGATATGAATAAGCATAAAAGTTGTTAATTACAAAAGTTGATAGTTGATCTTAGTTGATGGTATTCCTGTCTTCACATAGTCATCTGTCACTTCTAGGAAAGGGAAAGGATCTGAAAACAGAGCTGAGTGCTAAAGGACTCAAGACTGTCATATAAATGACAAGTAGTTTTAAAAATATTTATTTATGACCTTCCTGATTCTAGGAACCAGTAGCAGAACTCCCAGTTTAATATAATGGGTTTATAAAACATAAATAGCTGCTTCTCTACCACAATTCCATCATTTACATTTTTTCCTGTAATGACAACCTCTTCTCTTTTCAGGTATCTCTGGGTCCAGCTTGACTTCACAGCACATCAGATTCTCACTGGCATCCTGATTCCTGGTTCTCCAAATGTGAGACTGGACTTCACCATGATTTCTTTCCAATATTTAATTTCTATGGAAATCAGTGCACAGAGCAATGAAGGGTGTGTGACTGGGGCTGTGTATTTTAGATTTTTTCCTGTTACAGTTTGGGATGAAGCCAACCTGCATACAGGCATTCAGAAGCAAAGTCTCATTATTTTAGTAGTTTAAGTGCAACTCCTCTCACATGTGCAACTCACATGTGTAACTTTTTTCTCTTTTTGTTTCATGATAAAAACCCACACTCATCAGTATTAGATTAGTTTTTAAACTCTCCCACCCTCACCTAGAAATGTTTTATTATTTGTACAAGGCAAAAGTTTTTCAGCCTTTATGACTGAAGACTTTTTCTTAGTTATTAAGCAGCATCTGTTTTATCAACATTACAGTAGTTTCAGCATAAATTTACTTTCATCGCTATCACTGGGCAAAATTTTGCATATTTATTGAATCATGAGCAAAATGAAACTAAACATGCTTAAAAAAAGATCATAAAACTAACCAGGAACCAAGATTTCTAATAATGAAATGGAGTGCATTCAATGAATTAGAAAATTAAAAGGATCTTATGCTTCAAAACCCACCAGAACAATATTATGGCTTTAATCCAACAAATATTTGTGCACATATCTAACTTTTCTCATGTGAATATGATTAATAACATGTCTAATTAGGATTCGCAATTCAGAAATCTCTGGGAAAGAACTCTTAAGAGACAAGGCAGACAAAGATGACAGTAATGTTTTCTGGGACATCACAATCTTTGTCTCCTTTATATTTATAGTCACCTAGCCAGATACACAGTGAAGATAATATTTTGCTTAAAACTCTGCTGGAAGATTGTCTTGACTCAATAATACAACTTCTTTCTTCTTTACAATTTCCATTTTTAGATCTCAGTTTTCTGTTTTTTGTCATATAGAGGACTTATTCTAAGATATGTGCATAATACTTGCCTAATTTAATTATATGTTCATTTTTCACTACGTTTGATAAATCCCCCAAAATGAAATTTTGTATTCTTAAGGTATTTCAGAGGAAAACATACTAGAAATTATGATGTTATGGTTCAAAGATCATATTTATGGTTTTTAATCCTTAATTCAAACTAAACCCTAATACCCCTCTTGAATATGTACTTCTGGAAATAGAAAGTATTAGGCAGGAACTACCAGATAAAATTTGATCTTTATGCTATATAAAAGAGTCAGACTACATAGCTGAATGATCCATTAGGTTTTAAGAATTTGCATTTATATTTATTTATTCACAATATCTGTGGTTTTTGTTCTAGTTGGTCAAGGCTGATAAGCGACTTGTGTTCCTATCTTGATAAGGCATCTCAGTACAACCTGAAAGGAAGATTTTTTACTGTTTCTGTGAAGAGTACCATAGAGTGAACAGAATGGTCTATTTTCAGCTATCTTTATGTCATTCAAGTTGTTGAGAATTATGATTTGTTTCCAAGGTCTCAGCTAATGCTGTTTCAAAGGCATTTCAGCTCAGAGATCACAGCTGAAATTTTCTCTTAAAGGATTCTGGTAATTAAGCTTATCCATAATAAATAATTGCAGCAATGGAGTTATACAAATCAATAACAAATTGTACATATCACCACTAAAAATATGTAGGGATTTCTTTTCATCATGGATATGGATTTTTTTCATGTAAAAATCAAGAGTCCTTTCTAGGAAAATTTAGCATGTTTTGCATGAAATATAGAGCCATGAATAGTCAGAATACAATCTCCAGAAAAAGTCCACCATCAAAAAAATAAAGTAGTGTTTCTAAAATCAGACCTTTAAGATGGCAATCCAACATTCCAGGCAGCTAACAGAAACCAGGGACTGTGCCAGCTGCACGTTTGACTGCCACTATGTATGTGCAAGTTTTACTTTCTTTGTGTGAATATCTTCATCATTTTTAGACTTTTCCTGACACATCATCTGGAGAAAAGCTAACCAAAGAGGACCTTCCTCTAGGTATAGTTTAACTGGGTGGTTCTAGGGATCAATTGCTGGCAAAGCCTCATGGAGCACAAATGGCTGACACTACAGTCTTCACTTTTGCAGTTGACAGACCATTTGGGAATATAACCTGATATATATTAGAGTAACCTTGCCTATCAAGCATTTTTATGAATGTGAAAACTTGTGTTTGTGTAGAGGAAACTGTCTGTATTTAGAAAAGATAATAGATATGCACTGAAAAGAGGGATGAGGTAATATAAGAACAGAAAAGGTGCATCAGTTCTGAAAGCTGATCTTCGTCCCGGCTTAGAAAGGGAATGATTACATTATTTTTTACTTAAAATTTCCCTGTTTTCTGCATTTGATCCTTAGCTTGGGTGAAATTATTTATTCCTGTTGAATAAAGTGGAGCTATGTCAAACTTATCCAGCTGAGACTCTAGATGCCCTATGCTCATCTGTGTAAGGAAGGTGGTGTGACATGAGCCTCACCCACAGGGTTTGAATGTCTGGCTGCATTTGTTGGGTTCCTGTAACATACATTAAAATAGCCTTAAAATAAAATAACCTCTCTCTCTTAATGAATTATGTTGCAATCTTGTTTGGGATCTTTCAAAGTTTGGTTTTGAATAAAAAATTATACTCGAAAATAATTTTGAAATATAATTTGAAAATCTTGATTTCAGGTTCTTGATATTTATTATAGTAGTTTGTTCCATGTGAGCTTAACCATCTGTGAAGACAAAAAAGGGACAATAATTTTGTATAATAATCTTGGGTTTATGTATTATTAGTGATACATCATATTTATTGCCAGGTCAGCTAACAGAAGAGCGAAGATGCAATGTATCTAATTTAAAGAAATGTCTAGTATGAAATACAATGCTGTGTTACTGAGCATTATGTTCAAATGACTGATTAAGGTGCAGCTTGATAATTTGCCAATGACACTTTAATTTCTGTATCAGTGTACTTCTGAATAATTTTTAGCCAGTATAATGCATTTATTCTGTGTTTAATGGGATCATTACTGTTTTTCAGCAGATATCATTTTAAATTATGGACAGTCACAGGAGGACCAAATCACAAAGCATCCTCTGTCTTTCTTATGTGAGAATTTCAGTAGAAATATTCACTATGAGGGTCAGATATTTATAATAACAAATGACAGCACTGGTTACCAGAAATTCGAAAACAATGAAAAATCTTCTTTAATTCTTATAGTTTGCGTTATGATATTGTTTTGCAATGTAAATAATTTGATTTTCACTTGCATTCAGATGTGAGATCATTTAGAGAAGCATACAGAAATGTCGTAGTATCATGCTTTATCCATTTATCACCTAAAGAACAGCATTTTTTTCTATTATTTTTAGTAATGACATGCCAGCAGTTAATTCAAATATGTGGTGGCTAATGTAATCCTAGATGATTTGTGTAAAACTGAAGTGTACCTATAGGCATTTATTTTATTTTAGGGAGGATACTAAAATAAACAAAAGAAAGCATCAATTCAGGAAATGCTCTAATGTAGGTTTTCTGAAACAAGTTCATTATTCTTCCTCTATGTTTGCTATAAGATATAATTTTAAATTGGTTAGAAATTCATAAGAATTCTGCATTATACTCAATTCTTATGAGAAAAAAAAAAGAAATTTATGTCATGAATCTGTTAGCAGTTTATACTCTATTATTTGACCCAATATAAAATAATATTTTTCCTTGAAAGATACATGTACATACATACACACACACACACAAATATATAATTTGTTTATACATGCAGAATTGTGCAATATAGAATTCACATGACAGGAGTCTGTTAGGAATAATGGCTGGAATTACAAATTCAAGAAAGAGGTATAAGATTCCTTTATTTGATGTGCTGTAGAGGAAAAAAGAAATCATAAGCTTTAAGCAAATGCAATCAGCCTTTTAATTAGATGGAAAATCTAAAGTTGAGCAACTACTGTGTTACCTCACCAGTGGTTTGCAAAACCATCTTCCATTAGTTGTTTGAGCACAATATACTCAAAATTGTAACATTTCACTGTTTTAAATTGTTTAATAATAACTGACAAAAAACCTCAAGAAAATGCCTCCTGGTCTCACTAAGATACCTTGGTCTCAATTCTTTTCTGAACAAAATGCTAATACTTCTTTGCAGAATGGCTTTCTGGTTTATTTCCTAAATGTTGTGTAACATAGTAACGTATGCCCTTAAAACACCAAATTGCATTTTTTTCCCATTTCATCTAGTGGTTGCTTTTTTTTTTTTTTTTTTTTTTTTTTGCAATCACTTCATAAAAGGAATTTATTTTCAAACAGAGCTGTGGAACTATGGAATCAATCAAAAATTTTTGTCTCATTTGCTATGAAACAATGGGTTTTTGTAAATTTAAGTAGTGCTAATAATGACTTGCTAAAATACATTTCTGGGTGTTAAAGACCAAATTCTGGTCCCCAAAGCAAGAACGATGTGGATTTGTTGGAGTGAATCCAGAGCTGGCCACAAAGATTCTCAGAGAAGAAGCACCTCTTCTCCTATGAATGCAGGCTGAGTTGGGATTTTTCATCCTGGAGAAGAGAAGGCTCAAGTGACACTTTTAAGTACCTAAAGGGGCTACAAGAGCATTGGAGAAGGATTATTTGCCGGGACGTGTAGAGTTAAGACAAGGTAGAATGGCTTAAAGCTCAGAGAGTGTGTATTTAGATTAGATGTTAGGAAGGAATTCCTTGCTATGGACTTGGTGAGACACTGGAACAGGTTGTCCAGAGAAACTGGGGATCCCCATTCCTAGAAGCTTTTGAGGCCAGGTTGGATGAGACCTTGGGCAGCCTGGTCTAGTGAAGCAGGGGGTTTGGAGCAGAGATGATCTTTCAGGTGCTTTCCAACCTAAAACATTCTATGATTCTATGAAATTCACTTTGTGTGTTGTGAAACCAGAGTAGATATACAAATTTCAGAAAAGTTTATTCATATTTATGAAAATGTAAATTAAAATATTTTTCCCAGACTTCTGAAAGCCTTGGGCGACTGACTAGAAACTTAAGGATGGTAGGATTTGCTCAGCTCTGTGAAAAAAAAATATTTTGCAACTCAGACACTTGTAATAGAAGAGGAAGGAGGTATAATAGATGAAAACAAATTTGATGGTTTCTGTGGTAGGAGAAGGTAACAAATAAGATAGCTAGTGCATTCTGTTGATAAAAAAAGAACAGTTCTGCAGAAATGTCATATTGAGATCAATGTGGCCATTTTAATATCACCATTTTTGTGTACTTGGCACATTATAAATAATTGCATATGGTAATCTTTGCTTCTATGTGTACCTCAGTGTTGTAGTAGTGCCATCTAATGTTCTAATTAATCTGCAATATCTCCCAAGTCAGACTTTCAACAGCAACAAAAAAAAAGCTTCCAGGAATGATGAAGTTGGCTTTACTCCAGTTGATACTGTGGCTGCTACTCAAATAATCTCTTGTCTTTTATGGCAACATAATCAAGTTAAGAAAATCTGGACTAGATATTTGGAGTCAATCGAGTACTTTATTTTACTTTAAAATGCTGAGCAGGTGCAAGTGGGATAAATTCAAAATGGTCATTAGGCAAAACTTGCTTTGAGGGAGGTGGAGCCAACATCTGTGCTTATTTTCACAGATACAAAAGAGCAGGCCTCCCAAGGAAATGTGAGCAGGATCCAAATGGATGAAGCAGCAGGACTAAATAAAGCATTCTGATTTAAGACTTTCTCTGCTTATACTAATTAGCATTTGAAAAAAAGCATGATCAATCTTTTTCTTCTCTGGGGGTAGAGAAGGAGGAGTCTGATTTAATTAAGAAGGACATTAACTCCAAGCACCTACCTAATCAAATATTAACTATATTCAGAACAAGCAAATTATAATAGTTTAGTAGTGATTTAAATCTTTCCCTCTATAGCTGCATGGGTCTTTTTCATAGTACTTTTTATTTTTACTAAAAACCCTGGTTTTAGTTTACCCTTCATTTGTTACGTATTTTAATGACTGGCTGATAGGACCCTCCTGCAATAGATATCTTTATTACATCATTTTATATTTTATATCCTAGAAAATGAAAGAGGATTTTGTGTAACTGAAGTAGAAACAGGTGTTCAAATCATAATATGACAGTTTACATGGCCAGTCAAATATCTAGAAGAAAGCTGGTTTGTATTTTTGACTCTCTCGTTAACTCTAAGAATGAAATTTCATTTCAGGTATTACAATTATATTTTTTTCCTCATTTGACTTCAAATGATTTTCCTCATTTTGCAGTTGGAAGGGTACCCTATCCTGAGTTTATCTGTCATTATTTTAAAAATTATTTATTTATTGTGTTGTTGGTTTTGGTGTACTGCTAACGTCTGCCCTAATGCTCCTGTGCTGACACTGCTATGAATAGTGTAGTGATGTATGGTTAGATGGGAACACAGAGGAGAGCCAAGCATAAATGGAATTACATTAATACTGGAAAATCTGGTAAGGACTGTGTCTGGGCCTGCTTCTCTTGGTGTGTTGTATGCAGTATAAAAACACAGGCAATTATTTCTAGCTGATATGGTAGTGTTGCATATTGTATTTCCATCTTTCAGAAATAGTAATCTAAAAGCTGTTTTGCTGTCTTTAGTGGGCCAGCACAGGACAGAGGTGTTTTTGGAACTTCCCAATCATAAAATCCATCCTTTCAGCATTCAGGAGACTGTGTACAATACAGTCCAACACTGTCAGCACTTCAAGTCACTCTGAAATTCTATCATATTCTTGAAAAGGTGTCTCTCTTGTCAAATTTTTCCTTCATGCTGTCAAGATTTTACTTGAATTGTACTTGTTGTCAGTTAGTTTTGTTCTAGGTTTAACATAGTATTCTAGTTTTGAGATCATTTTTTGGATTGGTTCTTTGACATTGATGTAGGTAAAAATTCCATTTCCAAGTGTCTTCATATTAGTAACTGAGGACAATCTTAGTATTATTAAATTTTCTTTTTGTGCAACTTTTACACCTTAGAACCTTCATAAACATTAATACCACTTTCCTTTCAGATTAAGCATACCCTCATTCTTCTTTATAGTTTTGGTAAAGGAGATAGAATATATAGTTAATACTTGTCTCTGGGAAAGACGGATATTTTCACTGTTACAAATATTGGAGGAATTCCAGAAGAATTTTTTCCTATTACAGTTCTTTAGTCCAGAAATGCATTTTTGCAAGTAGCCAAAATAGCCCAGATATGACGTTTGGGATGGGCTACAAAATTTATCTACTTGCATTTTGATAAGGAAAAATGTGCTGGAGGCTGTAATTTCAGAACTGCCATTCACTATTTTTGTTTTTTAAACTCTAGATATACCAAATGAGACACTTTCCATTGTGGTAGGCAAATGAAGTAAAGGATCTTAACATTCAAATAGGCAAAGGATATAAAGCAAGAAAATTAAATTTTATTCACCTCACATTATTAGAGAGGAACTGAAGGAAAAAGTTACAGGGTGATTTTTGTGTCACATTATACCTCCTCATGCTTTTTGAAGCTATATTGACTGATATGTCAAGAACAATCATTTGCTGTTCAAGATATATGTGACCTTTTGTGCATCTTTGCAGGCAGAACACAATGAAGACAAGAATAAAAACACATGCTCTAGTTTTTATTTTTCTTTATTATTTTTTTCCCTTTTTAACCATTACAAGTTTTCTGAAGAATGGTACAGCTTGGTAATCACCTCTGAAATTAAAGCATCATCTTCTCTATGGTGTATTTTTACAGGGGTTCCAGACTTGCAATGGAGCAAAGCCCAGATTTGCAGCATGCTGGTGTATCTGAATGCTCTGAATTTTTAGAGGGAGCTGCAAATGTTTAAAAACAGTGAAAATCATACACAAACACAACCTGGAATAATTTTTCTTTCTTTTTTCTCAGTTCTTTGGGCACAGAATTGAGTCCTGGTTTTGGAAGGATAGAAGTAGAGTTTTTTTACTGGTTAAAAACCATTACTGTGATCTACTCAAATATAAATCTGTGTTCTTCATTCTATGGCTTCTCCCCAAATCAACTCTTTCTAAATCCTTTCCTTACTGGAGGGTCATCTTCTCATCACTTTTTGTGAGATGGAAGAGTCGGTTAATGCCAGATTTTTTGGAGGGATAAGTCCTCACACTCATCTATATTGTTGGAGAAATGGACTGACAAAAACCTCATGCCCTTCAAAGGGAAGTGAAAAGTCCTGTAATGGGGGTGAAACAATCCTGGGCACCATCACATGCTGGGAACCACCCAGCTAAAAGCAGCTTTGCAAAACAATGACCTGATGAGTCAGGCTGTTTCCATTGGTGCCCAGTGACAGGACCAGTGGCAATGGGCACAGACCTGAACACAGAAGCTGCTTTCTGAACTTCAGGAAACATCTTATTACTGTGAAGGCGACCCAGCACTGGCAGAGGCTGCCCAGGAAGGTTGTGGAGTCTCCATCCTTGGAGATAAAAAAAACATGTCTTGACGTGGTCCCAGACAAACAGTTCTGTGTGGTCCTACTTGATATGGGGGGCTTGGACCAGATGAGCTCCAGAGATCCCTGCCAACTTTATCCATGCTGTGATCATGCGAAAATGACTCTGACTCCAGTCTTGCAGAAAATAAAAGGACTTGCTTGTTCACACATATGCCAGTGCAAGCTTAGGATGTCAGTACAAGGTCTGTTTTAAATAATCACATTTGAAAATGTTAGTATTAGGATCAGTTTCTTGAAAACTCTTTCAATTCTGTATTCCTATGAAGAATACACAAGCTCCAGGAAAAATCTGACTATTAGTGAATTTAATTTCTATTTTTTTCACTCAATCCAATACTTTTTGCAAATAGAACAATGTATTTTCTGATTCATTTAGTGCATTTAAATCTATTAATTTCCTCTTATGAGAATACAATCTATTTTTCCTGAATAATAATTACTTATATTCACTGAATATAAGTGAATTTTTCACTGAAACTGGAAAAGCACCAGCCTAATGGTCTTTTGACTGTGTATTTATGTGCTGCAGACTAAACTGGATGTTTAAGAAGCCAGTGTGCCACTACTCAGTCAAATGTAATTATCTCTCTTCAAAGCTGGTTTCACCCTCTCAGTCATATATGTATTTGTTTTCTCTGCTCATGTGATTGATTGCCCAGAAGAATTAACCTCTTTATCCACAGGCCAGCTATGCTGCTTGTCTCTTTTTGACTTTTGTGCCTCCCTATCTAAACCCTGACCCAGCTAGATAACAACCAGCTGAAGTCCTCTCTTTAGACTTGCGTACATTCATCATTGAAATGTACCAGTTTTTGTTCAGTGTAAGAGGAGATTGTGTATCTTCTATGTGATAATGAGAATGCAACTTGATATGAAGGAATGCAAACAAGCTCTCACAGTTAATTTTTTTTTGTACTTTGGCAACAGCAGAAGGACTACCATTGACAGTCAGGTCTTTTGAAACTTTAATTTAATAACTTATTAATAAGAGTGTGCAGGATCTAACCATTGCTATTTCTCTTTTTTTCCTCATAGGCTTCTGAATTGTATGTATCAGCATTAAAAACCTTTGAAAGTTTTATTTTCTAGAAAGAGTGATTTAAGTGTGTGAAGTTATATTTATGTGTGCTGGGGAATGTTTGTACAGTTATATATGTGTGTGTGTGTATGTATATTAAGATACACATATATCTGTGGATTTTCAGAAGTGAGAGTGATTTTGATATTTCTGAGTTTGTCCTATTGAAGCCAATTTTTGTAAAGTGTTTATACAGATTCTGAAATAACAGAGAGACTTCAGAGCTACATAATTCTGCAACAGGTAGTCTGTTTGGGGGGACTGAAGAACAGCTATACAGTAATACAGTAATACAAAGGAACTTAGGAATGTTGACATTTAGTATCATCACACATAACATTGAAACATCTAGATAGGTCCTCATCTAGGTTGTTCTGAGCCTAAAATGTAAATTATTTCTCTAAATTCTTTACATATCTAGACCGTACATAAGCTATGGATGTCCAAAGGTAAATCAGTCAGCACTTGAAAAAGGTGGCAATGGCAAAGATATGCTTAAATGACCCACAGGTGGTGCCAGGAAGTGACTGAAACCCTTCTCTTTTGAGACTAGCGCTAGGATTTACACCCTGGAAAACCCTCTTGTAATTACATGCCTCTAACATCCTGACAAGTGAAGTAGTCATCTTAAATGCAAAATCCCAGGTTCTAGTCCTCCTCCACAGAGTTCCAGATCTCTAGTTTGTACTCTTGGGCAATGGATCTGCAGCTTTAACTTTTCCTACTAAGACTTGTATATGAACGGAAAACAATTCAAGAAACAGAAGTCAGCATAAGAAAAGGCAAGATCAGCAGCAATTCTAGAATTTTGCACTGTCAAACTCAGAAATAATCAACCTAGTGTTCATATTATGGAGCTGAGTTACTACTGCTAGACTCCATTGTTGCACCAATATGATCCTATCATTCTACATGAGTTTTGAAAAACTTTTCTATTCTGCAGTGGATAAGCATGCAATTTAAAATTACTTTAGCCTTAATGGAACATGAGTTATGACCATTATATTTATGGCCATTTCAATCTTTTTCATATGAGGACTATGAATGACCTAATCTAGATAGATACTTTTTTTCTGTTAAATACAGACTGATAGACACCAATTGGATGAGATCTTAATGAAATACAGCACAAGGGAACTCTTCTGTTGCTTTTTGCACTCAACTTCACAACTGTAAAAACAAAAGGCAAAGTTAATGGAGCTGTGCAGAGTGGAAAATGAACAGAGCACTGATTACATATAGTTAATAGCATTTAAATAATACAATGAATAGGTGCTCCTCATGAACTAATTAGGACACTCTGAAGTTTCTAAGGTTCAGTACGTATGGATGTTATTATTACAGTATCTTTATAAGATTTTACAAAAGTTTCTCTCTCTATCTTGTTTTTGCAACAGTACAATACCTGTATTTTTCCATAACAAATGTGAATTCTATGTCATTAAAACCAGGCCAATTACTAGAGTCAGTGAACACTAGCTTGTACATATCAATTGGAGGAACAAAACGCCACAACTAATGTACCCACAAATGTAAAGGCACTTTCATGGAACTAAGTGTGTAAAAAAACATGTAAGACTTGAGTGAACATCAGCCTCAAATAAGGAACTGGGTGTGGTTTGAAATTAATTTGCAGTTCATTTGTATGCAACTTATCTCAACAAATAAGATTTATGAACCCAGACTTCAATACAATGCCTGAGAATACTTTTGACAAGGATAGTTTAAAATATTGTTCCACACACTAAAAACATATTTAAATGCTAGGAACGTAGTTAAAATAGCTATACAAGGCAATGTAATTTTATTTATATTTAAACCTTTTAGATCTACAGTTTAGATGGCTTTGCATTTAGACTGGCTGTGATAAAATTTATTTCCTCATACTATAGGTGGGTAAAGGAATTCTAGCAGTATAATTAAAGTATGGCAACAACTATGTTGCTATCAGATTCTGATGGCTGTCAGGAGAGAGAGAAAAGTACAAAGAGTGGAAATTAATTCACACACTAATGAATTTTTTAATTAGTATTTAAAACCCCAAACTTCAGCAGTATATTTCCCTGTAGGGAACAGTATAGAATCATCCAGGTAATTAGACCAAGTGAAGATAATAAAACAAACTTATGGATATAATGTGATAAAAAGTGTTTGAAGGTCAAAAGCAGCAATCAAAGCAAGGACAGAAGTTCAGTAGATGAAGATAAGGTCTCAGTACCACTATGCTCTTTCCCTTCCATTTCCTAAAAAATCTGCAAATGTTCTGAATTCAAGTTAAATAATTGAAAATCTAAATATGTGGTAGTTGGCATCTAAAATCAAACTATCTGGCCTTTTGCGATTATTTATAATTTTCTTCTTACTATCACTGGTCAACAAAAAAAACCAATCTTCAAATACTCTGAATTACACATTCCTTTGTTTCCCAGTCATGATGTTTGTGTTGGGTTGCTGCCACTAAGTGTACACTGCCCACCCAGCATATGCCATCATATGGCTGTGCTGGAAGTGAGGAAAGTCAGAAAAAGTGAAATAGCCTTAGGATATCTTTGCCTCTGTATCCGACTGATGACAATTTGGGTAGTACATTTTCTTGTATCTTGATGCTCTAAATGCATTTCTTACTACAGGCAAGATGGATGGGAAGAAGCAGAGAGAAATGGGATAATCCTTGTTTCAGTCCTGAGCCCTCCTGTTCCCTGGCCAAAGGAGTAGGCTGACTTTCGATCTTTGAAGTGCAAATAGTAACTTATTGCCTCCCTGGAGTGAAACAAATGCAAGGAAGGAGTGAGCCTCAGATTTTGTGCCACCCTTAGCTCTCCAGGCATGTATTAAACTAAAACAAATTAGTCAGAATTAAGATTTTCTGAGACTAAATTAACCTTTATTTTAAGAGCTTAAAGTTTTTAGGCCTAAGGCTAAAATCTCCCTGGTTGCTTTGAATTTGGCCAAGTTAGATTTTATCCTGGTTAGCACTGAAGCTACTCCTCAGTACACATATAGACTAAGAAAGGATGAGACAGAAAGAAAAGCTAACCAATAAAGGTTTATGGCTATGTAAAGCAAAGCCATTCTGTTGAATTGCAGCCCTCAAATTCACCCAGGCCCCCGGCCCCAGTCTGACAGTTCACTGCCTGTGAATCAACCCCTAAAGACAGTGAGTTTTAGGATGACAGGCCTTTGTCTTCAAACAGAAATATGTTATTGTACTGTGATCTCCTCTGTGATATCCACAGCTTGTCCTGGTTTCAGAAGCAGAAAACTCCCCCGCAAGCGCACACTATTTTGGCTACCCCATCTGGGGTTTTGACAAGATTTAAAGCAAATGCTCCTCTCAAAGTACTTGGACTATTTCTTTTCCCTAGAGAAACAGTTCTAGAACTGTCTTGTGAATTTTCTTGGCACCCAGTATTATTCTTGTCACATATTCATTATGCCTTACATCAGTGCATTGTTTTATCCCAAGAATATCTGTAGTTGCCATCTGTCTAGAAAACATGGATTGATGGCAGGATAGTGACCTCAACTCCCAAGTCAATCACCAACAATTTAGGAAGAAAGCAATGACATCCTTGATTTCCAAATACTGGAACTGCTTGCTTATAATAATAAATGGTCTTCTAATAAATCTATACAGAAGTATGTTTAGAGTACTTGGAATGTTATTACAAATAGACGAATCTATTTTTCACATTTTATGAATTAATATGTTTGGACAAATGACTTTCAGTTTTATTTCTTTCACTAAACTTTATGTGCACATTTCAAGTAGCTGTTATTTATTTACCTGAATACATAGTTCATTCCTAAATATGACCAGTCTTAACTAACAAGCAGAAATGTCTTTTTGCAAGGAAAAAAAAAAATCCTCTGACCTTCAATATTTCAGAAAACTAAGCTTAAATAGAGAACTCTAAACACTTCCTTACTTCTTCTATTTTGACAACTGTCAAAATTTAAAGCTAATTTAAATAGAAGGGAATTCTGGTGTACTCAGTGTCACTTTTTACTTGAATGTAATTTTGTCCAGGCTTTAAAGGTTAGATCTAATGCTCACAATGAAAGGAAAATGATCAATGCTTTCAAGATTTTGTGATTAGGACTGGTGTCTAATCAGACTATCAGTTCATTACGAGCTATTCTTTATGTACTTGTCTGCAGCCAGGTCACATGCAAAGAAAGCAAGTATATATTGACATGAAAATATAATTTATTTGCTCCATTGTGTCAATCTCCACTGTTTCCTCTTGACAGTGTTGCAGTTCTCTTGCAGATTATTCTATATTAATGTGAAACACATCCTGCTAAGGAAGAGTGGGAAGGTTGCCTCTGAGGTGCTACTGTGATTTGGCACAAGCTGCTATAAAACTCAGGAGTTCTCAGCACATGCCTCTCAGCCCGGAATAGACTTTTTAAAGCTTTCTGCAAAAAACACAAAGCTTGGTTTTATTTTTATTCTGGATTTGGGAGAGTATTAATTTGCCTTATAGCAAATTTGAAAGGACAACCTAACTCAAATACTTAATTTGTGTTTCAAGCAAGTTATATCTGGAAAGAGAAACCAGAGAAACACTTAAATCCTGTAATGCATCAGTAATGAATATTGACTTCATGACATGAAAAGAACAAACAAAAAGAGAAAGCAAAATGAGTTGTGAAGACTGCTGTTTAACAAACTAGTTTCTAAAAGCTGATGCATAGAGGTGCCTTGAAACACCATGTGAAATAACAGTCTGTGGTTTAGTCTGTGAGGCCAAGAGGTATCTCTAGCTACCTATCTAAGGGAAATAGCAGTTCTGTACCTTGTCCTCTGTGGTCCCTGTGTATCATCAAACTATACAGATGTGGAATGTTTGATGAGTAACAAAATCTCCAAACCCATCAAAAACACTGTGGTTTTTGCTGGACTCTATGCTGGCAGCTTCTCAGTGGCTGAGGCTGTCCCAACAGAGCACAGCCATGGGAAGAATGGGACTTCCACCCTGGGTGATCCATGGTCCAGCTCTGCTGTGGAGAAGTATGTGGTTCCTGGGATGCAGAACAACCTCATTGTCTTTTCCACCTCTCTTTGACTTTTTGTACTAGATGTCACCAGCTGGGGAGTGAGCAGTCAGTTGCCTCTATCACAAGGGATGATGGGGCAGGAGGGAGGTATGGTGCCATCCAACCATGACAGGAGGCATATATTTGAGATGTGAAAAGAGTGGGCTGACAGTAAAAGCATCTTCCTGCTTATGTGCCACTTAGCAGATCTCTGCAGAGAGCAAAAGTAGCAGTTTTTTCAATGCATCTTATATGGGAATAAATACAAAAAGGCAGTGGCTGAAGCTTGAGGTGTATATCTGTCCATAACTATAAACCATAACAGATCACACTGCATATCTATTATAATTCTTCTCCATTTATATTTAATAAAGGTATTAAAAAGGTGAAGTTAATCCTGTAATTACACCATACCTTTCTATACTTGCAGTGCATATTTCCTGCGAAAAAGTCCCAAGTAAATTAATTTTACCAAGGCAAACAGACTTTACAAATAAACAGTCCTATTTTTTGGAGATGGAAGCTGTCTTCACCCCTGTGGAAGATGTTTCTTCTGTCCTTGAAGTCACTCACTGGTGGAAAGTAGCCTAAAGTGTAGTGTCATTAACCTATTACAGGCTGGGAAATTACAGGCAAAATTTAAGAATATAAAATTAAATTACTCATATTACAGTGGTCCAGGGTTAACTCTAGGCTTAATTACCTAATCGCCACAATATTCTGCATTTCAAAAGTTTTCTTTACATAATAACAAAATATTTTATGTGTTTTGCTACTGCTTAAAAGGTGTTTTGATGTCAGATATCAATATGTCTACCTTACAGATTGGCTTAAACTGTACAACTATCAAAGCACTCCTTTACAAACTCTAGCACTTCACTTAATAGACTGCATTGGCTAAATATTATTTAAGACTTTAATAGTAATAGCGGTTCTTTTAGGAAATGCTATTAAGAATGGAAGTTATCTTAAATCATATTAACTGTCACTGAATAATAGTAACCCATCATTGAGTAATAGCAGCAATAAATACAGTAAAATTATTTTAAAGGCATAAGGTAAGGTCTTCATTTTATCTTTTGCAATAGTCATGATATTCATGGATTAAATAAGATTTGTGTTCCTACTGTTCACAGGATTTTTCATTAGATGATGGCTCAGTGTATTTTTGTGAATGGGTTTTCAGTGACCCATTGGCAAAAAAATCAAAGTCAAAGCACTATTAGTGCAACTAACTTATTGCAATTATTATACTAAAATAATGCTATTCCATAATGTTTTGATGTGTTCAATCAGTTACATAATGTACTGTGCTTTCTTTCTTACCACAGGAACTTAGAAAATGTTAAAATATTTGGGGATAATAATAAATCAAAGAAAGCAGACTATGAAAAAAACCTCTCTTTAAAAATGTGTATTTGCTTCCCTTCAGGTATGACTCTTTCATTTTTTCCCTACTTTTTTACATTTCTGTGTAGAACACTTTTTTATTATTGGACATAACATGGTTTTATTAGATAGTTTATTGCCAATTAATCAGTTCAAGTGCTAGAGAAGTTGCATATTTCTGCCAAGATACCTATTCCTATATTCAGTCTGTACTTTATAGTTCCCTTAAATTGTTAGTGTCTTTTAAAAAATCACTAGTTACTGGATAATGAGAAAATATAAAGCCAATTATATGATTTGATGAAGACAGAATTAGTTTGGGAGGGATTTTAAATTAATTTAAAACACTTGTTTAGAAAAGTAATAGCATTTTACCTTTCCCTGAAGGACTCTGTACTTCAGATTACTGTCTTATACATAAATACAAATATTCCATGAAAGCCCACTGCATGTTCCCTGTCACATGATGGAATTAGTGGTGGAATATACAGTTGCAGCCAGCAGATGTCAGCCAATTATGTCTTTCTCAGAACTGGTGTGTTTTTGCTGAGTGCTGGAATCCATCTAGCTACAGTAGTCATCTAAAAGACACTGCAGTTCTAGTCTATCATTCAGTCAATGAAAACCTTCCAAAATTTTAGTAAAGTATTAGCCTCATTTTATTTCTTACCATACTCCATGTTTAAAATTGAGGGGAAACTCTCTAGCAGACAAATGCTGTGTGTTCTCTACATTTTATGACTTTCTGCAAAATCTGTAAAAAGATCCATTCAGATTTTGAGTAAATATCAGCCAAGGGGGATGCCCTTTGCCGAAATACAAGATAACATTGGAAGAGGGATGGAATCTTTATCACTTGGATATAATCCTTTGGGCATTTACCACCACAGCCAAAGTCAAGTAACCAGAGCTGCCTGATGCCTTTGTAGTCTGGCCTTGACTTCAGCTTTGCTGCCTTACTTACCAGCCTCTCCTCTCATGCTGCTATTGAGTTAAAACATATGTAGCAAAACAACCAACAGATCCAACAAAGCAGAAATACCTTGGGCAACCTCACTCGTTGCCAAGGTTTAGCAGCAGCTCCTTTGGGAGGAGCTGGTAAAGCCGCCTCCTTTGGGGGCTCCTTTCCGAGGCAAGGCCGCCTGAAGAGCTGCAAATAGTCCAGAGGGTGCTGCAACTGCAAACAGCACAGATTTGTAACACCCTGAACATACCCTGACTATGCCCATTCCTGGCTGACAAAAACCTGATTGGTATTCAGGACTGCAGCACTAGGAGGACTAGCAGGTGCCTGCAAGGGACTAGACAAAAGTTTTGCTTAGACAAAGCCACAGTGTCCCTATTTCAGGTACCATTACAATGCAGCAGCAGTCACAAAAGTCATCCCAACCTGCATTGTATCAGCAACTGAAAACCCCAAATCCCATAATTATAACCTGTCAGAGGAAGTGAACAGAGATCAGTGGTCTTTCTGGTGTTTAAGTCCCAGCATTAATGTAACTACAGTAAGTGTGGGAAGGATTTAAAAAAAAAATTATCCACCTTGTTGTTCACTCTGGAATGAGACTGACAACTGGACTTTGTGGCCAATTGCAAGGCAAGGGATAAGGTAAAATTAAGTGAAAATCCTTTGAAATTTTCATGTTATTAATTCTGGAAAAAGTGTATTGAGTGACTTATTCATGAAGCTGTACTATTGTGATGCATTTTGAAAAAAGTCCTTTCCAATCTTTGACCACAAGTTTGTGCCTTTTAAAGAAATTGCTCCTGCTCAAATCTATTGTCAGCTTGTAGATATTCTAGGAGGAGTTTCGGAAGCCATATCTTGTTTTCTTCAATTGCCATTTTACATATGTTGGCCAGGATTTTCCAGCTCTGGAAAATGTTTTAGGTTGTTTAGAGAGATAGAGATGGTCCTAGGTCATTTGTCAAACTGTGATGTGGAATCAGGTGAATGTGGGTGACTCTTGGCTTCTAGAAATGCAAACCCCATCTACTGGTAGCAGAGGCAGCAATGACAGCTGTAGAGAAAGATACTGTATGAAGGAGTTCAGCACAATCCACCAGCCCTTCTTCAGGCAGTGGGAATGCTCTCTGCTTTTCCCAGCCTCGAGTCAGAGGCCTGTGTTTTATTTAATGTTTGCAGTCTTCCTTAAGCATTGGTTCTGAACCTGTGGCAAGAATGGCAGAGAAAAATGAGTGAGAAAGGACACATATTTATTGTTTTATGAGGAGCTCTTCTCAAAGCCTTGGTCCACTAAACTCAGGGAGGTGATTTCAGCTTACTGGGGCAGGTCCAGCTGCCTGAAGTTCACAATGGTGCCCTTCTCAGTAAGGCCCAAGAAGTAGCATGATATTCTAAAGTAAAATCCACTAATTTTTCACTATGTAAAGTTAGTTTATTGGAACAGTGATGAAGAGGCAAGCACTTTCATAATGTGTGCTCTTTGTGTCTTCACAAAGATTTTCACTGCTTTCTTCCTAATTTAGTATTTTGTTTACTGTACAGGCGGGAAATGGCAGTAGAATTAGGGGCAGAACTGTTCATGTAGGTAGAAAGCTGAAATGAATTCTACTTAGTTTAACAAACAAACCTTTTAAAAATGTTTTTCAATGTAGGAAATAATGCTTCATTATAAAATAGAAACAAGGAAGGACAGAAGCACAGAAAGATGTAGTCAAACCCTGGTCATATCTTGCATGTCACTTACCAGCTTCACATTTAAATCTGTTCCCTGAAGAATAACTGTTTGTTATGTTCCTTTCCTAAGAGTAGATTGACCACTGAATATTGTCCACTATTTTAACATGGATTTTTTTATTTTTCCAAGTATAGCTGCTACAGATGACTATTTTTATCTGCTGTAGTGGCCCTGTGAGATCAGGGCAGTGTGAAATGGTGAGTCTCTAGCAGGCACACTGGTTTGACACACTCAGCTGGTACACTCAGTTTGCTATGACACTGGAGGGGGCCAACACACTGTTTTCTGGCCGGTGCCTTCCTGCCCTCCAGAGGTGGCAGACAGCTCAGTGTCCATGAGTTACCTCAACTTTCTCATGCAGGCTTCTCATTGCACATTAACACCAGGCCACTATCATGTTAGCAAATAACCTTGGTATTCAGTGCTTGATAAGCCAAATATTTGAACCAGGTGACATTTGAGCATTTTTACAAAGTAACACTTTGAATAAGGCAGCTCTCACCGTTGCTGGGTTGCTAGCAATTGATTTCTTGTAATGCAAATGGAATGTTATCTACTGCTGCCAAAAATCAGATTTCAGAGATGTCCTGAAAATTATTTTAGACTTATACAGATTTTGCACATATGTTGGAAGATACATATAATTTTTCTCTATAAATAGGTGAAAATACACTCACTTGGTTGAAGTAAATATACGTGCTTTGCTTGAGTGTGTTGTTTTACAGCTTGTGCTTTGAAAAGCTGGAATAGACATTTCCTTGGTATGAATTTAATTTTGCTAGTGTACTCTGAGATTATGTCTTCAATGTGACTCAGAGTAGATTGAGACCTAACTTCTTAATCGGCAGCCTTTTCTATTTCTGCTCATCTCTGTCTTCCAGTTTCAAGTGTTCTTCTGTTTGCTCTGCTTTTAATTGAGTTTTGTCCACTACCACTGTTTAGTTATTTGGCTTTTTTGGATCACCTTTTATAATTCTAAAGCTGTAAGAACTCTTTCACACATCTGCCAACCATTGGCTTGCATCTGTAGTTTCTTGCACAGTGTTACTTATAGGCATTTGTAAAGAGTTCTGTAAGTACCTATACGTACCAGAAGTGAGCGATCTAATTATACAGCTATGTCACTTTAAAGATATGGTTATGTATGTGAAGCTGGTCAGGTTTACTGCCACTTCATGAATTATCATATATTGAATGACTTACTGTGCCCCTTGTCCTACATGCCTGCAGAGCAGTGTTATGCTAAATTTATCCAGGTCTAACAGTTGGAACATTTTGAAATTCGAGGACTTAAACTTTAGTTAAACAGGTATAACAATGTTATTGTTGATATATTAGAGAGAAACTGATATAATTATTCCCAGGTTGGAAGCAAGAGAAACTATGCTCATATAACCTCATAAAATTCCTTCTTTCCATTGTTTGTACCAAATTGACGGTTTTAATTCAAGTGTTCAACTTGATGATTAAAATACCTCTACGTTCTCAAAAAAAAGAGACTCCTCTGCCTGTTCCTTGGCAGCAATGGGGACTCTGTGACTGTTTCTGTAACACCTAGTCCACCTCCTCTTTCAGGCACCTATCCCCTGCAGGCTTCACTCCCTTTGCCCACTGCACTTTAATTACTGTGAGCAAAGTGCTGATATCACATCAACCTGTAATCCTAGAAGTACTCCCTCAGTTGGTCTCTGTCTTCTTTCCTTTCAGTTAACGTGAACAAACTAAGCTATCTAATTAAAAACTCCTATTCTCCAAAAAATTCAATATGTCCTTCTAGCACAAAAGAAAGGATAGCAAAAATGTATTGGTCACATCTCTCTCCCTAGTCTAGCACAGAGATTCAGTCCTCCATGGTACAGGATTGTTTAATTTCAAAGCTTTAAAATGTGTTTGACCTAATGCATGTGAATACATTAAAGAAAACAGAAAACAGTGCTCTAGGCACTCTGCAACATTGAACTTGAAGGTGGTCCCTTGGAAAAAACCTACCATTGATAGTCATTTTGTAGGAGGGGGCAGCTGGTGCTACAGATTAAGACAGACAAGAAATCTCAAATGTCATGAGTAGGTGAAATAAAATAGTTCTGCAACTGACCTGACTAATGAGGAGACAAAGCACAGTATTTGGGAGTTGGTAATTTCAGTGCTCAATATTCTTGTGTCTATGTTCTCTGAGACAATATTTCAAGAGTACACTTTTTTAGTACAAAAAGGTGTTTTCAAAAGAGCCTTTCAAAAGGCTGTTACAAATTATGAGAAGGATAAAAAGAAATATCAGTTTTCTTGCTGTTTTCATCTGAAATGTAAATTAAAAAAAATCTTTTTTAGAAAGCTTACAATAAAGTATTTCTGAAAACATCATTATTTCAGTAGATTAATTAGCATCTAGACTTTTATAATAGCATCTCAATTATATAACATTAATAAAAGCCTATGTGGTATTAAGAAAATAAAGTTAGGTTTGGAAAATCATCTGCAGATGTTCCTGTGAGATCCTGATTTGTTACCATATAGCTCTGATTTGACTGCTGCCCTGGGTGGAAAATGTTTTGTTGTAGGGGTGCTGCCAGCTCCTCACAGCACAAAACAGGGTCCTTGCTTCACTCAGTTCCCTCTGCTGGGTTTCACACACTTGGAATTTGCAATGCAGGTGTCAGCATGTTGCTATTTTGGACACACAAAAAATGAGGCAGGCAGCAGCAGGTCAAGGGAAAGCTCCTCTAATTTTCATTTCTGACTCCATTTATATACATTTGTACAACAGGCAAGAGATTGGCTACACAGATCGCCACCTCTTTGACCTGGATGGTGAACATCACCATCAATCATAGTTCTCCCAGAGGAGAACTATGTAAACAATCTAAAAATATACATTGTTTTCTTGAAGCTGTGTGAGAATCTGCACTGCAACATTTCAAACACTCAAATGCAAGAAAACTGAGGGCAACAT
>VXBB01019027.1:7256-18061 GCA_013399915.1 Illadopsis cleaveri
TTTTTTTTAACCAAACTTGCTTAAATTCACTGGTGAAAGACCATATTTAACATATTTATATCAGGCATAATGCCTTTGCAGGATCCTGATCATTCATAACGAGGAGGAAAATTTATAGTTCATTCTGTTCTATCTGTCTTCCTAAGTGCAATCTTGGATGGCAATATGGGGATAAATTATAATTGCAAATTAGTTTTCTGCAAAATGCTTCTTGAACATTGAAATTTTCTATGCCATAAAAGGGAATTGTACAGACTTATAAGAAAACAAAAATTATTTTTATTGTGCTTACTGCAAAGAACCCTAAGGACACTTTTCCAAAGGAATAAATCTGCAAATGGTTGATAATTGAATGTTGGGATTTCATAACCTGCTTGGAAGACCTGGCCCATTGATGCACTACTCTGGTATTAATTTTTTTTCTTAAATGAGGAGTAATTTTACTGAAGCAAACTGACTCCTAAGTGGTACAAATGACCAATAAACTGATGCTGCAAACTCTGTGTCTAAAAGGAAAGACCTTCTGTTAAAGCTGATGTTACAGGATCTAAGGCCATTGTATTACAGAAAATCAGTGAATCTGGGCATGAAAAGTCAGAAGGAGGTGATTGAGAATGGCCAGCGTGGCACTGTGAAGCAGAATCCTGTAAAACAATTTAATTCTGTTATGGACACGATTTTTTGTTTGGTGTTTGCACAGAGGCTGTTAAAGCAGAGTTATGGTGCACAGGGAAACCACCACTGACAATAATTATGTTTCTAAATCAACTCCAATAATGAAAAAAGAAAAAAAAATCATCCTAAGTTAGTAAAAGGAAATATGAAAAAGGTTTTTTACTGTATGACTTTTTAACCACAGAGCATTTACTGCGGTGGACACAACGAAATGCATTCTTTCCTGACAAAAAGACCTTGAACTCAAAACTGAACTTCCACTATGAATAAAGAAAAGTAAATTTTGAATTATATTAGAAGGATCATGGTCAACTGAGAGAGGAAAGTTATTCTCCTCCTCTAGCTGGTGCTGGTGAGGTCACAGCTGGAACACAGCTGTCGGGAGAGATGTGGAGAAGCAGGAGATGCTCCAGTGGAAGGCAAGACAAAGAAATAATTTCTCCTCTTAAAGCTAGAGTTTGGATTTCTTCAATTCTAAGAGCGTTTTATTCTTGGCAATAAATTATTTTCTTTTCATCACTGGATTTTATTCAGTAATTGCAGTGTAATCACCAGTACATAAAACAATTTGAAAGAAAATTAGACTTTGTGTATGAACTTTAAGGCATCTTGTATCTTTATAAGTAGAGTGTTTTTTATGTTGGAGTCTCTATTCTGATTCCAGTCCTTTAAGAATGAGCAGAAATTAATAACAGATCAAGGCTTGTCCAAAGTTTCATTTATTGATAAACTATGACAGCAATAAATGTTACCATAGTCATGCCTTGTGAATAAAAAGAGGTGATTCACCATCAGGCTGGAAGAAGGAAAAACCCAAAGTACTGACATCAACAGAAATAAAAGGCCATTTTTCTGCAGGCAGCAATGATTTCATGAGTTATGTCTAACGTGGCCAAATTAAAAAGTACCCAGACTTTCCCATGGCGTGGGCCATCCATGAGTTTCACAGGGGTCTAAACTTGCATTTTGCCTTTGGTTGGTCACTTGGCAAAGATCCCAAGTGACTCTGTCCCGGAGGCAGAACTGGAAGCTGTGAAAGCATGCAAAGATTTCTCTCCTCCACTGCATTTTCTGCACACAATAATTTTGTTTTTACACCAGGGCTGCCCTTTGGATCAGAGCCCTCTCTTGGGTCAAACATCAGACAGGGCTCTAAGACTGCAGAGCTCACAAGAATTACAAGTTGTAGGATGGTTTCCTACCATGGCAGTGTTGTCCCAAGGTGAATTTTGCCTACTGGTTTCAAGCCCTACAAATGGGATTTTTATTTATCTGTGAGAGATCTTGCAGCAGGTACAGTCCCTCATCCACACAGAAATTTGGAGGATCAAGCCACAACAGAATGGCAGAATCTCTCAGGTTGGAAAACACCTCAAAGGTCATCTTTGACTGACCTCCAGGGGTGGTGACTCCACCTTCCTGACAAACCTTCCCATAAAGAGTTTCTTCCTGAATCAGCTTAACTACAGCTGAATACTGAGAAACAGTAAAACTTCGGGTGAAGACATCCTTCTAAATTTATCGTGAGTTTACCCATTTATATCACTTAGGCCTTGATTCTACCTTGCAAATAGAAGTCATTGTCAGTGCAAGCACATCCTGTGTGTGTCACTTGTTTAACAGGTGAAGAATGCTGTGGAGCAAATTTGTCTTTGGGCAAATTTGGTAAAAGTTTTGTTGGGAAAATTATCCTTTTATAAAACCAAGTAGTTTGTTTCACACAACAACAACAACAACAACCACCACAGCAACTAAAAACCAAACCAAACCAACAAAAACCAAACAAAAAAACCAAACAAAAACAAACAAACAAAAAACCAAAACCCAAGAAAAGATACAACCGCAAGTCCGCAATTTCTCTGTTAACTTATTTTGCATCTCTCATTTTTCTCCGTCTCCTGATTTGTTTCCATCTACCTAAATCTGACTTTCCCTTTTCCACATGGCAGTGTTGTCTGAGATAGCCAGAATGTCTATATTTACACAGAAGAACTATTTCAGTTGTTTCATCGTTTCGTTTCGTGGTTGTACCTATCCCATGGAGCTCTCCTGCTTTTTTAACAGCTCCTGGGGTGAGGGTGTTGCACATTGTACTGAGGTGATTATGTCCTTTCTTTTCCTGGAAGCAGGGTCATTTACATTTGGAAGAGGGAAGTAAAGTGTCAGGAATCTTTGTTTTTCAGTCTTCTGAAACAGAAAGTTTTTTACTTTCATTCTGAATTCTCTTTGATATATTTAATTCCATTTTGGTTTTACCTGTAAGGATAAATGTTTTTTTAAAACGACATCTTCCTTCTGCCAACACAACAAAGGTAAACCCAAAAGTTTTCTAAGAGTTCCCTGCTCTCCTTTGGCTTCATCAAATTCTGCTTGGCTTTCCTCCTCAAATCTTAGGGGAGTAAAAAAATTTGCTTCCCATTAGAGATGTCCTGGAGTTTAATGCCCTCGGACATAAGTAAGTTGTAAAGCCTTTGTGAATCTGCCAGTCCTTTCTGGATTCATAGTTTGCCAGTGATGTCTGCTGGGAGTTTTGATGACTTCCAGTATTTTCAACTGTATTTTTGATTTTGAAAGATCTCAGACCTATTTCCAGAAGAACTAGTGAGCTGGAAAGGAGGAAAGTGAGATGGAGAAAGAAAGTTTGAGTGTGAATACATTGAGATTGAATTCAGCTTTGGAGTGTACATGTTTAAAAGACACTAAACAGTGCAAGACGAAGATTTTTGTAAAACATGAGCAATTAAGGACTCCTGTTTTGTAATTTCTGTTTAATTCAACTGTTGAAAACGAATTCCACTTTTCTGAGACTCATGAAACCTAATTTGCACAATCTTTTCATGCACAAAACAGCCTTTAAATCACGTTCTCCTTGGAGATATCATTACTGATGCTGAAAACAAGATGTTTTAACATTACACAGAGCTGGAATAAATTGGGATGTACAGTCCTGGTGTAAAGTGTTGAAGGAGTGAGGAGAGTGTGCGTGAAAGCAGAACAACATTTGACAAGCTGAAAATAGAGGAAACCTTAGGGAGATGTTCTTTCTAATGTGGAGGATCAATTAATACAAAACACAAAGTAAACAGAAAATAACAAACCCATTTGTTGGGGAAGAATCACTGGAAAAATCACTGGTTAGGAGGCATGAATCCCATTATCTCTAGGCTGCTATCTTAAGCCTGTAACTCTAAATACAGCAAAACAGTTTTAAATTACTTACCTGGCCTAAGTAAAATGTTGTGTTTGTCCCTTTCCCTCCTTGGCTATAAATTTTATTTTCATAGCAACCAATCTGAACCAAACCCTCTGTACAAGTCAGGACCACAGTCATATGTTCAGTTCTGGTTATTGGCTGGAATGGGAAATGCTGAAATAACTAGGAAAGATATAACTGTGAGTGGAAGGAAAAACAATGAAAATCATATGTGAAAGGATTAAAATAGACTTTGAATGACTATTTAAATGACTAATAATTTTCAAACCATCTGCTGTTAATTTTTGCTGTTGTTTTGTACAGGGACAAGGGAAAAGATTTCCTTCAACTTGAAATTTGCCTAATTTGAACTAGACAAAGATAGAATTTATATTATCTCTAGAGTAATTGCATTTGGGATACATTAACCAGTCCCTCAGAGATGTTTTTATAAAGCCCTATTTTGTCCTCCAAGTTTCTGAGCCATTCAATGAAATATTGCAAAACAAGGCAGAGAAAGTGTCCCTGCCTTACAAAGTGAATAGCAGGATTGTGAGCAAGAGACCTGTTGTTCCCCATGATCATGCCTCCTTTCCATATTTTTTTTTCTGGTAGTCCACCTGTAGAGAAATTCTCAAGATGAACATAAAATTTACAAGAGTATGGAACAGAGGAGATGACGTGGTGGGCTGTGCTGTGTTCTCTCTTCAAGCACTGGTCTGTGCAGATGGTGTGAGGTTTTTTTTGGACCAAATATTGGTCTCTCCTGCTGTGGAGGAGTGCAGAGCTGCCTGTCCCAGTTGTTCCTGCATTACCCCACTTTTCAGAAAAATCTTAAGCATGGATTTGGTTGGCAGGCAAAATCCCCTGTGGCACAATGGTATGGATGGGCTTGGACAGGGTGCAAAAATTGACTCCCTGTGGATAAGGAAATGGGTGGAGGGAAAGGAAAGGGTCGTGTTAGGACTTCTGAGTCCCAGGAAGTGGATCTTGCATGTTTTAACTCTTCCCAAAGAGAGATGCTGACCAAGTCCCTTGAGCACAGCAGTTACTAAGCTCTGCATGAAAAGGAAACCAAGGAAAAAGGGGATAAAAAGGAGAAAGCACAATCCCTGGAGCAGACACAAAGGACAGGCATACCAAGGTGACAGCAGATACAAGAAAAAGGCTTTGTGTGACTTGGCTAACAGATTTCAAGCAAAAACTTCTGGGGATTGAGGATTGTCAAAAACTTATGGGGATTTAGCTCTCCTTCCAATCCCATGTCTCATATATGAGCCCCCCAGGGAAGATTTGACATTGAGACTGGGCTAAAATAAGAATAGTGAGGCATTCTTACCATCTACCTCAGTTTCCAGACCAGGGTTTCCTAAGATAACATCATAGAATAGAATCACAGAATCATTAAGGTTGGAAGAGACCACTCAGAGCATCGAGTGCAACTTGTGACCCACCCCCACCCTGTCCCCAGCCCGGAGCACTGAGTGCCCCCTCCAGCCCTTCCTTGGACACCTCCAGGGATGGGCACTCCAACCCTCCCTGGGCAGCCCCTGCCAAGGCCTGAGCACCCTTTCCATGGGGAAATTCCTGCTGCTGGCCAAGCTGAGCCTCCCCTGGCCCAGCCTGAGGCCCTTCCCTCTCCTCCTGTCCCTGTTCCCTGGGAGCACAGCCCGACCCCCCCGGCTGTCCCCTCCTGGCAGGGACTTGTGCAGAACCACAAGGTCCCCCCTGAGCCTCCTTTTCTCCAGGCTCAGCCCCTTGCCCAGCTCCCTCAGCTGCTCTTCATATTTCTGACTCTCCAGCCCCTTCACTGTGAGCACTGCTCTAAATTATTAGGAATTATTGCAAGGAGTTTTTAGGTTTTCGCTAGTGGTTCAAGGAGCCTCAGGAGAGATCTGCTCTCTCCATTCCTCTCTCAGAAGTCTGGTTCTGGTGTCTAACACATCTTGGCTAATGCCAAATAACATATGGTGCTAGCTACAGTTGCAAATATAATTCGGTGAGAAAGAGCTGAGAGCACCTTTGGAGTTGTCACAAGCCACCTAACCTTACAATAAGATGTTGTTGTGTGTTTTGCAGCTTGTCACTCATCCAGCTTTTTCATCCTTCATGCGATCTTGTTTACAAAATTTTCAGATGATAAACGCGTTGCAGAATGGCAAGGATTTTACAAATAATGTGCTGCTGAAGCACCTCAGAAATGCCTTTTTTTTTTTCCTCAACTCCACTTCAACCCAAAGTAAACACATAGATTAAAACATTTTTATGACATGCTGGGATCTGGACCCTTGTAAAGGTTGTTGTTTTTTTTTAAGGTCTAGATTGTATTGTTCTGAAACAGCATCTTGGTCTGACACAGAAATCCAGCCTCTTAACAACTGCATCAGCATCACAGCAGCTCTGCTTTAATTAAATCTTCACAATTAGACAGGCTTGTTATTGTATGTCATTAGTCTTCCTAATACCTTTTTACCTATTATCACCTCATTTTCAAGCACTCATCTGTTGTAGGGAAGCTGCTTTTCCACCTCACTTCATTGCTTACTGATTTACACCTAAAAGGCTTTAGGCAGTTATGTTAACAATTATGAATTGTCTCAGTGAAAGTCTAAGGAGCAGATAAAAAAAATGTGCTGGAGCAGTGAGCTGAATATAAATGTGAGGAACAGATTCTGGAATTTAGGAAGTCTTTTGATTTTTTGGGGCTTGCATTGTCCTTTTCAGGAGACATCTGAGTACAAACTCCTTTCTTGGTTTGACTTCTGAGAATGTAAAATTTCACATAACCCTTCATTTTGCCTTGTGTCTGATAATTAGCTCTGCACAACTCTAAGATGTTTGGGATATAAAAACTGGGCTGGTATTGTGAGCCAGAACCTACATCTTTTGGGATTTATGATCTTCTTTTAATGTTCATGACAAAGTTACAATGCCAGTTATAGTCTCTCTCTCTCTGCATATATATAATATATGATATATACTACATGATATATTATATATATCACATATCATATATCATATAATACATGACATAATAAATATAACACTTAATATGTGAGATATAATAAATATATCCTATATAATGCATGTATTTGTCTTCTGTGGTATTGACTAGACCCTCTGTCAGAATAGAGTGACTTTCAGCTGAAAAATGAAAATTCTGATAATTCTTCAAAGACAAGATTTGGACCTTTCTCACATCTATTTCTTTTTCCCTCTTTTGAATTGGAAACACAGTACTAAAAATGCAATTTTGCTTCTCTGTCTGGGCAGTGTAGTAAGAAGGAATGTGGAAATCATCAAAAGATTAAATAAATCCCCTAAAAATAAACAAAACAATCCTCATTGCTACCAAGAAAATTCCGTGAGGAAGAAATGAGAAAACTGGAGGGAAGCTGGAGGAGTTCCACAGTTTGAAAACTCCACAAGGTCATAAAACTGGATAAAATAGAAGGGAAAAGGGAAATATTTTTTATTTTTAGTTGCAGATATTGCATGATTTGCCATTCATTTACCAGCAGGAGCGAACAATATGCTGGCATTCCCGTAGTCAGGTTGTCAAAGTGACCTTTTTTTTAATGTCACATGTCACAGAATTTCATGTCACACTAAGACAACATGACAGGACAGAGCCAAGCTTTTCTAATGCTTCCCTTTCACCTTCTCAAAAGTGCTGGCATCCTAAGGAAGAAGATGGGGGTAGGGGATATTCATTGCTTGATGATTCAGTGACCACTCTGAAGGGAAAGGTCATGCAGCAGAGCAGCTTGTGCGTTTAAAAAAAAAAAATTAAAAAAAAATTCCATAAAATTGAAATAAAGTGGCAAAACAAGTAGCGGTGCTTTAACATTTGGTGACAAGCACAAACCTGAAATGTCAGGGCTGGTTTGGGGTGTCATTCAGATGCTTTGTGCAGTTATCACTGTGCTTCTGACAGATGCAAACTCATTGGAAATGCCCCATTCCAGCTCCAGTTTGCAGCTGGTGACTGTGGGAATACAGAAAAGCAGGGACTGGGAAAATAACAGATGCACCCAGGGTGGCAAAAATGATCATAAAATGGGGAAACTTGGTCTCGTGGAGGTGTTCTCTCCATGGCAGAGAGGTTGGAATTAGACTTTTAGGGCCCCTTCCAACCCAAATCATTCTGTATGTCTATTATTCTGTGAAATCAGCTTTCATGTGTGCCACTGTTGGCACTGAATAGAATTACAGATAACAGATTACAAGAAATTCCATTAATGATTTCTCAAATCTTTTTTGTTGGTCTTTCTAAAACAGTAGCACTGAAACTACGACATGAAGAAGATCCTTGATTTGGTACTTCATTTTTCATGTTGGTCATCTCAATGTAATGCACAGCAGAACAGGGTTAAATTAAAAAAAGTTATAATAAATTATTCATGCTCTAAATGAAACAGGCACACACAGTCATTTTTATCCATGATTACTCTTATCACTATGGCCAGTTCTTTAGTTAATATAAAAGTAGTTCATAATTCATGCACAGATGCCTTTTAAATGTGTGTTGTCAAATTCTGGGTAGAAACAGATAAAGCAGAGATAGTTTCATACTGTTTGCTGCTGTTTTCCAAGCTTAGCTTGGACTATTACATTAATTTTTCTCACCAACATCAAAACTCACGCCAATCCACATTAAAAAAAAAGTCAAAGAAAAACTTTTAAAGATTAGCTTCCAAAGAAAACAAGAACCATCTGATCTTGTTGCTGGTGTTTTCATCAGTTCCCATTTCATGGAATGGTTTGTGTTGGAAGGGACCACAAAGATCACCTCATTCCATCCTCCTGCCAGGTGGGCAGGGACACTTTAGGAAATTCCAAGAAGCTGCCCTAAGTGTACAATAATTCCATTTTCATGGAACCGTTGAATGGTTTGGGTTGGAAGAGACTTTTGAAGATCCTCCAGTCCAACCCCCAGCTTCTTTTCACCAGTTCTTAGACTGAAATTTTCATTCCTTGCTCCCTGTACCTGCTATCACTTCTCTTCCGACACAGTATTTTGGGACATTTGCAAATGCTTAAACATTGCCAGAGCAGAAGCATGGAAATGTTTTTAAATCATAACAACTGGCTTCCTGCTGGTTTGCAAGGAGGGGTGCCTTCCTACGTGTTTATCCTTATTCATCCTGTAATTATAGCAGACTGACTAGAGGAGCTTTTTAAAACACCAAAAAGAACACTTCGCAAGTGCAGCAAATAATTTGCAGACCTTCAAGGGAGTAGCTTTAATGATCTTGTTTGGAGTTTGAATTGTGGTGTGGTAGTTTACAAGAAAAACCTCAGAAATGGAGTGAATTTGGAAAGGTTTATGAGTTGAGTAATTGGCTTTATTTGAAGTAGGTTTGGCTAGACACAGTTTTTTAAAAATGGCCTTTGCTTTTCTGCATTTTACCTTCAGCATCTGAATTTCAGTAGAGATTCTGCTTTATTTTGAAATCAGTGGTACACTCTGGAGAAGCAGAAAAGCCACCGTGTTTATAAAAATTCGCACTGAACTGAAATCCTTCAGCAGTGGCTCAGCAGGCAGTCACAGAAGGCTGGATCTGCTTTCAAAAATTTGATTTCAGGAATAGATGTTCTGGGATCCTGGAGGCAGAGTCTCAGTGGGCTGACTGATCTCAGTCCACTGGATGCCACAGCCTGAGCTACAGATGAGAAAAGACAGGCAGGAGTCATTGGCAGCAAGAACTTCTTGAGGTGATTTTTTTTTTTCTTTCTTTCTGTGCTTGCAACAGTGGGCAGAAAAGCTAATATCATTTAATAGTTTGGGTATCCATAGGTATGTTCTTTCCAGTTGGATAAGAAATTTCATGCCTGTCAGGACCATTGAGAAACCATTCCAGGAATGTTTTATCACACCCTTTGCAGATGGCCATGCTCTGAACCTGGGTATTTGTTGGACAGGTTGCATAAATACCATTTCAAAATATGTATTTACACTGGTGCCTGTAAGGAGTTCACTTGTTCAAACAATGCCTGTCCCTCATTGTTTTCATCAGGGCCTCAGAGCAGGTGCTGAATAAATCCTGTGTTTTCCAGCCCCACTGACTCAGGGGAGACTTGGCCTTGGAAGATGAGCAAACCAAGCCCTAAATCACACAACTGCAGCAGCTGTGGCAGCCCAAAACGGGACTGAAAAGGTGTTTGTAAACCTCAGTGCAGAAGCCCAGCAGCACTCTGAGTGTTAGATTTGGAAGTTCAGGGTTTGATTAGAGCCTGGGATGATTTATAAGAACGAGTTGCAGATGCAGCCAGACCTGAGTCCTCACTCCTCTGCCTGGTGAGAAGGGTCTGACTTTCCCTCCTCATTCAGCCTCTCTGTGCTCATCTAAGCCTCAGCTGCCTCAGGGCTTGGATAGGAATTTTGATTGAGCAGGATTTGGGATCTCAAATGGATGATGGAGTTGTAGCTTCCTGCTTGGAAAATGCAATGCCAGTTTTTCCTGTTTTTGTATTAATTCCAGTATGATTGTGGATTATTTTTTAGGTGCCACAGCCAAATCAGCCATTTCTTGGTGGTGTGAGGGGTTACTGCCCTCTTTCAGTGATGCCAGCTCAGTTAGAATTCCCTGTCATGGGCAAGGGTCTGGAAACTGCCTGTAAGATGTTTTCAATCTCCACTCCCTCATCTTCCCTCATTGTTAGAACAAACATGGAGTCATGGAGTGGTTTGGGTTGGAAGGAACCTGAAAAATCACCCAGTACCATCCTCTGCCATGGCAGGGACACCTCCCACTGTCCCAGACTGCTCCAAGCCCCTGTGTCCAACCTGGCCTTGGACACTGCCAGGGATCCAGGGGCAGCCACAGCTTCTCTGGGCACCTTGTGCCAGGGCCTGCCCACCTTCATGGTAAAGAATTTCTTCCTAATATCCTATTAAACCCTGCTGTCTCTTAGTTTGAAGCCATTCCCCCTT
>VXBB01019027.1:18699-29522 GCA_013399915.1 Illadopsis cleaveri
GGGAAATATAGGTTGGATATTAGGAAGAAATTTTTCACTGAAAGAGTGATTAAATACTGGAATAGTCTGCCCGGGGAGGTGGTGGAGTCACCATCCCTGGATGTGTTTAAAAAGAGGCTGGATGGGGCACTTGATAGCATGATCTAGTTGAGGTGTCAGGGCTGGGTTGGACTCGATGATCTTGAAGGTCTCTTCCAACCTACACGTTCTGTGATTCTGTGATTCTCTGGGCACCTTGTGCCAGGGCCTGCCCACCCTCATGGTAAAGATTTTCTTCCTAATATCCTATTAAACCCTGCTGTCTCTCAGTTTGAAGCCATTCCCCCTTGTCTTGTCCCTCCAGGCCCAGGGGAAAAGTCTCTCTCCATCTTTCCTACAGGCTCCCTTCAGGCACTGGAAGGCCACACTGAGGTCACCTCAAAGGCTTCTCCTTTCCAGGCTGAACAATCCCAACTTTCCCAGCCTTAACAATAGAATGCTACATTTGCATTGTAGTTTATAAACCTGAGATTTTCCCTGGCAGATTTCTGAGGAGGAGAAGCTATAGGAGGAGCTATAAAATGAAAGTGAGCTCAGGTAATGTCTCATGGCATGTCTGGGATTCTTACCAGGACAGTCTGTGCAGCTGTAAAACACATGATAGAAATTGGCAAAAAGAACTTCATTGCATTGTGCATTCTGCAGAAGCACTTCCTGGCCAATAATAACCTTACCATGCTCCCAGGGATCTCTGTGGATCTCTTTTCCTTTATCCACAAGTGCTAGGCAGCTACTACCAGACAAAACTCTTCTTTTTTTTTTTCTTCTTTTCTTACAAATGTTAAAATTTCAGTCATGAAAGTAATCTCTTTGGTACTGCATAAGCAGAGCTTCATGAAATACATATGTACTGTTCCATTTCTCTGTAATAAAAGCATTTCCCAAATAACAGTGATGTGCAAAGGAGCAGTGTGCTGCTTTCTGCAGTGTTGTTTTGAGTAATGATATCCAGCAATTCCTCCGTGGCTGAGGCTTTTGCTTCAGTCTTTTGTAAGGGAGTTTTATGCTCCCAGTTTGAGAATGACAACAAGGCTGCCAGACTCCCAGGAAAAAAGAGCTCAAAGCAGCCACTCCTTTGTGCATTGCCATAGCTTGGAGGAAGCTTTAGGCACGGCAGTAAACTAAGCAGAACTGAATTCTGCTGCTTAAAGATGAGGGGCCTGAATCACAAGAAGTGATGAGAGGTAGAAAAAAAGGGCAGGTGACCTCAGAGGGTCCTAAACCAGTTCTGGTTGCAGCAGGGGAGGGAAGCAGAACAAGGTTGGTCTGTGCACTACTGAAGTTTCCCTGGGAGTGGTGTCCTTGCACTCCTCAACATCAGGACTGGCAGTAAAAGTTATGAGCAGCCACTGTTTTTACATTAAACAAGACTTAAAATATATAAATATTGTGGTCTTGGTCCCAAAGACCCTAAGATGTAAATAGACTTCACTAATATTAGTGCTCAAGCATGAAGCAGAGTTGAATTTAGCAATTCTAATTTTCCATGGCGCAGACTTAAGTTGTTGGAAACAAATTCATGCTTTGTCACTTCAGTATTTTAATTCTACAAGTGACATGAAAGCAGTTTTCACTCATTACAACATAACTTGGGCTATTCAAATACTTTGTTGTATAAAATGTGGAAAAAAATATGGTAGTGAAATTGCACTGTAAATTTGAACATAACTGCAATTCTCATTTGCTGTCAAAGGTATTTGGATCCTCATTTTGGCTTATGGCTCTTTTACAGAAGAAAATCAAGCTGAAAATCACATGAATTTCTTCCAATCTCACTTTTTATACGTGTTTTTGCTAAAGGAAAAAGAGTTCAGAGTCAAGGAAAAGAAAGTTCCCTTACTCCTTACTTTGTGTACATGCATATGTATAGGAATTTGTACTTAAACAGCTGAAAGGCTGTACTGTACTTCGTGTGCCCTTCCTTTTTTCAAGCTTTTAGACTTGTAGCAACCCGTGAGAGGCAGCATGATGTCATTATAATCACAGAACAATTTTCTTCCTGCTGGAAAGAAACACATTTTTCCCCCTCAGTGAAAGAAAATTGAAGCTTTCAGTGTTGCAAATAAAATAAGATGTATCTAAGTTGTTGTTTATCCTTAATTACTGCAGGTCTCTGAGAAGAAAGAGACACTGCATTTCAAAAGCAAATATCTTTCCTTATCCTTTGTTTCATTAAAAAAACCCAAAACAGTGGGTTTGGTGTTGTTGCTCTCCAGCAGCTGCACAGGGGTTGTGCTTGTGTGCATGTGTGTGGATTTTTGGTTGTGGCTCTCTCAGGAAATAGGATTGATTGGTCCCTGGGTATTTGTGGGGCAGGGAATCTCCGTGCCTGAAGTCCCAAAGTTCCCACCTGGGGTGACACGTGGTGTCTCATCAGTATCAGAGCCAGAGGTGGAGTGGGAAAGGGAAGGGGTTGTGGGGGGATAAATCACTCAGAAGCAAGACAAGATAAAAGGGACATGCTGAGGAGAGCAGAGAGTGGATTCCTAATCAAGCTGGAGTGGAAATGGAGCAGCCTGTGGCACACTCCCTCTGCTCCACCCTTCCTTTGCAGGGCAGGGTGGGGCTATACCTGTTAAATTGTCAGGGAGAACAGGAAAGAACAATCGCAGCTGCCTGAGGTTGCAGGGGATTAAAAAACACTGTCATCCTTTGCATCATTGTAGTGGATTGAAAGCAAAACCAGTGAGACACTCCAAGTCAGAAATAGAATTTAATAGGAAAAGAAAAAAAAGGAAGTAAAATAAAGTAAATGCAATAATACAAAAGATCAGTGACAGAGTCAGAATACAACCTGACACCCTGTTGGTCAGGGTGTTGGAAACAGCCCAAAAGTAAACCCTCCTGGTGTGGCAGATGTGGTCCTGTTGGAAGTAGAGATGGTCCTGCAGAGAAAAAGAGTCCAGAGATGGGTCCAGTCTTCTTTCAGGAGTCTCATAGGAACACTGGATGTCTGGTGATACTTGTGGCTCCTTTTTATCCACATGGAAATGGCTTCTTCCTGGGTAGAGGATCTCACGATGAGATGATGTAAATTGTCATGTCATTGGTGAGCTTTAATGGCCCATTAACAGAAGATATCCCCATGGAGGTAGTGGAAGATTGACCAGAAATAAGAAACAATGCCCCACCCTGTGTTAACAGCTGGCTTGTTATCAGAAAGGCAGTCACCCTCTCCCTCCTGGAGTTACAAGAGATAAAGAAAAAACACCTCCCCAACCGGGTTTCAACAGATGGAATAGAATAAACTTTTTTTTTCTTTTTTCTTTTTTTTTTCTCTTACAAAACCCAAGACAACCACTGCTCAGCAAGAGAGTTACACACATCTGGACCTCTCTGAGAAGCTCAGTTCCATCCTCAACCCAGGTTTTGCAGGCCCTGCAGGTGGCACATGGGGTGTGAGGGGTTGCATCTCCCCTTCACTTGGGGTAGCTCAGTGTTGTGAGGAAAACTGAGAGCTGGGCTGATACAGTTTAACACATGGCCAGAGTGTTGTGAACCATCTGTAAATGTATCCATCTCTGAGGGTCCAGCCCTTGCAGATTGGCTTAGAATAATTTTAGCTCTTCAGAGGTGTTTTGTAAAGTAAAAGGTTTAATAACTGAAAAATATCAAACATTACAGAAAACAAAAGAAAAGCTGTGCACAGGTGTCTGAGAAAACCTCTGGCCCCCTGCTAGGAACACTCCAAAAAGCCCTCTAGTTCTTTTGTGTTCCTTCCTAAATACTTAATGTTTTAGGAGGGACAATTTGACTTGCTGCCAGTAGGGAGAGGTACAGGATTTGAGGAACAGTGACAAGGTCCAACAGGCTCTTCTCTCTCGGCAGTGAGCCAATCACTGTCAGAAAATGTCTAGAGGTAAATTGAAACCTTTTTCCTTATACAGGAACACTGGCTGGGGATGTGGGGTGCATGCCAACACTGGGCTGTCCACATGGTGATGTTTTGACTGTAAATCACTTCCTCTGGTTTTCTGATGGCTCCGAACTGGAGCTCCAGGTGAGGATGAGCCAGCTGAGACTGAAACACAGAGTTCTTTGTGGACTCTGGTGTTTTCCTTGCCAGAGCAGGTTCCTTTTCACCCAGCACGGGACATTTGGGATGTTGTCACCATTCTTTGGCAAAGCACAGCTTTAGCACCCCATTTTGTGATATTTCTGTGTTGTATTCCTATGATATGCTCTCCTTGGCCTCAAATTTGTGGTTGGCCACTAAAAGGCTTTTTGCTACTCTGAAAATCAGTGGTCTGACTCCTGCAGGAGCTGAGCTGCCTTGATTAGAAACTGTACCTCTGAGAAAAGGTTTGTTTTGTTTTCCAGGTTTCTCTTAAGGAGTTATCTGAGATTTTTACATGGATGACTGATCTAGAACTTCATAATTTGACTTCCTGTTCTCCCATTATCTCAAAAGGTGATTGGAGAGCTGTGTAACCTCATCCTTACTAAATCAGTTTAATTATTCATTCTCTGTGAATCTGATTTGGTTAGAGTAGGTTTGAATTGGATATTAGGAAGAAATTCCTCCCTGGGAGGGTGGGGAGGGGCTGGGATGGAATTCCCAGAGAAGCTCTGGCTGCCTCTGGATCCCTGGCAGTGCCCAAGGCCAGGCTGGACACTGGGGCTTGGAGCAGCCTGGGACACTGGAAGGTGTCCCTGCCCATGGCAGGGGTGGCACTGGATGATCTTTAAGGTCCCTTCCAACCCAAACCATTCTGTGATTCTTTGATTCCATGATGGCATGATTACTTGTTTTCCAGCTGTCAAAAGGGATCACCACTCTGGGAACGTGTTTCTTTGTGTCTGAAATTAATTTTTACTGAGTGTGTGGGCCCTTATTGTAAGAAGCAGGCGAAGATTAAGAACTTTCTGCTTGTGCAGAACAAGAAGGGAGGGCTGTAAACCTCAAAGACAGTGTGCATGAAAGGAGACTGTCTGAAATGTTATTTCAAAGGAGGAAATAAGGTTTATTATCTGCAAAAATTAAAACCTACTTGCAGTAAAACCCCTGCAGTTCTGAGCTCACTCTCCAATGCAAAGTCTGCAGGAAACACTGAACAGGGAGAAGAATTAGGACCTCGGTGGAAAAAGCTTTCAATCTCTATTCTGAGAGTAGCCATATTAATTAAATCCATAATATGCTTTGTAAAAACCAAAAAGAATCATGTTGTATCTCAGCCAGGCCAACAGAGTGACTAGTTTTACATGAAGTGTGAAATTAGGTTTAGTGTGTCTGAATTTTACCTCTGGGGGAAATGTGCTGCAATTGCAAGTTAGTAGGGCACAGGTCATGGTGTGTGTATTCCAAACTACACAGGGCTGCTGTTCCAGCACAATAATGCTTCTATTTTTGTACTTGCCATGACATACTCAGTTTGCCAAATGTACAAGGATCCATCTTCAAATAAAACAAATAGCTCAGCTTGTCAGAAATGTTCCTGTTGTAGAGGTGCTGAATTCAGATTTATGATACAAAACTGCAAGTGCTGAATGCAAGAACGTGTAATCTCTGGGACCACATAAATAAAACACATTTGTGATATTATTTTGTTTAAATGCAGAACCCAAAATATGCCCTCATGATTTCATAGCAGTGATTTATTTTCCTTGCATTATGATTGCATAGCAGTGATTTATTTTCCTTGCATTATATTCAAATTCTGTAAAATTCCTGTGGAATCTGAGCATCATTTGCTCTTTCCCTGCTTGTGGGAAGTTTTGTTTAGTTAAACAACTGGTTTGCAAAACAACCTATCATGGGATTTGCTTCAGTTTATCACAGTGCCTTGAATACTTCTGTTTTACTGAAAATAATCTAAAGTCTACAAGAGAACGGTACAGAATTGTTTGTTTGAATTGGGCTCATGTTTTAATCCCTTAGAACAGGTAAGAATGCCTGACACAATGAGGCAAGCCATAGAAAAAAAATACTGTAACTAAATTTCCAATTTAAAAAGACTCAAAATGGTTTGATTTGTATTTTAATGGGTCTTTGAAAAAACACCGTTTTGTAATTACAAGGCCAAAACTGCTCAACGTAGTTAAATGACATTTTCTTTCATTTTTTTCATCCTTTTTTTTGTCTTGAATTTACAGCTGCAACCCTTTCTTGAAACATGCCTAAAACACAGGAACTCCACAACCATCCCTACCTTTAAAAAAATCAATGTTTTTAACAGTTTCCACCATGGTGCACCTGCAGTGCCAGCCCCAGTCTTGAATTTTGGTGGGGGGCTTGTTTTTTTTCAACTGGTTGGTGGGAAGGGAGAAGAAGAGGGAATAAAGATGCTTTTTGTTATTATTGTCTCTAAACCAGCCTGCAGACCAGACTTCATTAGGGAGCAAGGAGGTTGGAGAGAGCTGGCTGCAGCAAGTTGCTTGTTGCCTAGTGACACCATCAGACCTATAAACTCCAGTTCTCTTAACCCTCTAAAGTCCAGGACCTGCTGGATCTGATTTCTGGGCAATTCCTGTTCTGACCAGCAAAGAATGTGCTTTTTTAGACAAAAATCCTACTGTACCACTAGATGCCAGTAGGAATCAGAGAGAGAGAGAGAGAGAGAGAGAGAGAGAGAGAGAGAAAGAGAGGGATGGACAGCTTACAAGTGAAATTTAAAAAATTCTTGAATGTGGGGCTGAGATAATTATTCATGTCCTCTTCCAGCATAACTGAACCTGAAAATGCCATGGTAATATTGCATATAAATACAAGTGTGAAGCTGTTTTTGCAGCCAGTGAAAGATGAAGGGAACATCTGGTTTGACTCCTGATATCTGTTAGTAGAAGTTTCTCTCCTGGTCAACTGGGTGATAAATTGTTTTCTCTGTTTTTTTTTTTTTTTGTTGCTTGGTCATAATGCGTCCCTTGTTGATGTGGGCTAATTTTTTTTATTTTTATTTAAATGCACTCAAACCCCACCTAATGGATGAGTGGAATGGACATTTGGTGACAATTGCCAGGGGAAGGTGACAAGGCAAAGGTGATCAGAGAGTCATGGAGTATCCTGAGCTGGAAGGGACCCACAAGAATCAGCACAGTCCAACTCCTGGCCCTGCACAGGACACCCCAAAATCCCCAAAATCCCACTCTGTGCCTGGGAGTGTTGTTGTATCTCTGCTTCACAGGGATATTATTTAAGAACAACTACCACTGCTAGTTAGGCTGTAACTAATATCAAGAAGTCATTAATTTTATAGGATGGACTTTCATATCAAAATAACTCAATTAACTTCAAGTTTTGGTGTTTTTCCTGTTGATTTTGTTTCAGTTTTTCTATGAAGCTGTATTTTGAAAAATCATAGAAAATTAAGAACCATAGAAAAAAAGTTCATAGCTCAACTGGTGTGCCTCTGCAGACCAGCGTATTTGTAAGTGATTTCTAGCATTACTAACTTTTGCAGCAACTAGATTTGGAAATTCTTTAAATCTAAAATACAAACATCAGACTTTTACTGTAAGCGAGATCTTTATTGGTAAAAGCAATGGAAAATCTCTCCTGTTGGAAAAATACATGCTTGATGAATATAAAAAAATTGAAAAAATTATGGGTCAAAGACAAATAAATGTGTTGATTGGGACTGTCTTTTGACCTTCTGTTCCCGCTTCCTGTAGAATATCCAAGTTATTCTATTACTCTTTCCTTCAGGGTAGTGGCAATAAGAAACCCAAAGTGGAATCATAGGAACTCAGAATAATTAAGGTTGAAAAAGACCTCCAAGACCATCAAGTCCCAGCTGTGACCCTTCCCCAGCTTGTCCCCAGCCCAGAGCACTGAGTGCCACCTCCAACCCTTCCCTGGACACCTCCAGGGATGGGGATTCCAAACCTCCCTGGGCAGCCCCTGCCAATATTTCACAACCTTTTCCATGAAGAAATTCCTGCTGATATCCAACCTGGACCCCCTCAGGTTCAGCATCTGCACTGAGATCAACCTCTGTCCTCCACCACCTTCCTGGATCCTCCCCCAGCAGAATCCTTTGTCCTGAAGGGTTTTATTTTTTTTCCTCTCCTGAGGGACCAGAGGAATTTTCTCCCCATGTGTCTCTTCAATAATTGTTCTTCCTTGCTTTCTGCTCAGCACATAAATAGAAAGATTTCTGAGCTCGCTGACAGGATGAAATGAAACTCCTTTCCAAGGCTTTCTGTGGGCCAGAGGAGCTCTCAAGAGTTCAGAAATAACCTCAATAACCTATGTTTGGGTAGAAATAACTTCCACCTGGGCAAAAAGGACCGGGTTGTTGTTTTATTGATTGTTACACTTCACTCTACTGGAAACTTCTCTCCTCTGTAGGATTTCTCAGGACAAGGGGGTTTCACTACTTCCCAAATCACAGAGGGATGAAATTTTGGTGCTTAGGGCTGAGTGAATTAGACCAGTGCTGTGCCAGGGCTCAGAAACCTCTTTTTCACCACATCTGGAAGTCGTGCAATAGCATTGATTTGGTGTTTTAGCTGTGAAAACAAGCCCAGGTTGGACATAGCCGACTTTGGAGACCTTAAGCTGAGAGCAATAAGCAACAAATTTTTTTTGAATCCACCCCAAACCTGACTGGAAGTGTGAAAATCCAAAGTTACGGCTTAAACTTAGAAAAATTCTTAATATTTCTTAAAAAGAAATATTTGTCAGATTAATTTTTCATAGAATCACCTGATCCAAGGGCTCTGAGCTTCCTCTAAACTAATGCAGTTCTCACATAGGCAGGTCAGATAGTAACTAATGGAAATTAAATGTGAAAGCAGAGACAAGCTGAAGCTTCTGCTTCATGAATTTTATTTTCTGCTTTTGTAGCCTGTTCTCTTCTGGTGGCGGCTGGTTAGCAATTAAAATGTGATTAGCATATAATGGTAACTGCTAATGTGGAAGCATTGAAATTCTTTGTCCCACTGATTGCTTTCTCATTAGCAGTGTGAGTTATGGGGTGTTTTAGCTGCTAGCCAAACTTGGGAGCCGTGGGACACTGAAGATTCCTTTGAAATCATGGAAATTGGTGATTTCTGTGACAGGATTCAGATTTTGTAGAAGGAATAAGAATGTTTTCCTATGACTAGCAGGCAGTCACCAGAAAGGAGAAGCAAAAACAATTTCCACGCTTCTGATGGTACAAGGCCACTCAACACCATAGGGAATAATATTCCAGCAAAAATAAATCCTTTTTTTTCTTCTTATCTCCAGAAATCCTGTGAATTCCAGACATTGGATAGCCTAGGTTGCTGAACCTGCATAAAGTCAATAAAGCACCATCCAAATGGAATAGTTGGCGGAGTTGTGCTTCTACAAAAGAGGTGGAAGGATTAGCATTGTTATACCAATAAATGTAACCCTTAATTTGGAGCATTTTCCTCTTGGATGGTCATCCACAGAGATAAATTCACACTGGGATAAGTGTAGAGAAGGCTGGCTGAGAGGAATCAGGGATAAAGAGAATTTCTCAGGAAGCAATGCTGAAAAGATTACAGTTGGTTCAATTCATTAGAATAAATATATCAGGGAAATACCATGGCCTTCTCTAAAGGAAATAATATAAAATATCAGAGAGGGTGAAAAGCTGTTAAAGATAAAGGAAAACATCAATATCAATTGATCCCAAACACATTTAGCCTGGAAAATGGAAGAAAGCTTCCAGGCATCAGTAGAAACTAAGCTCTGAAACTGCCTTTCAGGAGAGAGCACTGTGGGTACAGAAGAGACCTGTGTGATGCTTCCTGGGTCTATAAAAATCTTTAAAAAAAATCTTTATAAATCTTTATAAAAATCTTGGTTTCCTACTAAAGCAGAAATCACTGGTGGTTCATGCAAGAAAATCCCTTCACCTTCCACTTTCTCCTCCAAATAAACCTTAAAGAACTCCTGTGTGACCTGAATGGAAGTGCACAGTAAGGTGACTGTGTCCGTCCCTGATGGCAGCCCTGTTTGCACCACGCTTTCTGGGCACACCCTTTGAGTTCTCACGTGCTTCTTTCGCGACACATAGTCCTCATGAGCATCCTTCGCAAAGCTGAGATTCCAGCCTGGCCCCACGTTGGGCACNGGAGTGGGATAGGGGGGTAGGGGGGAATATACCATTACAGACAAATAAACAAGAAACATATACAAAATTGAAAAACCCTAATCATGCACTGCAACAGGTGACCAAAGGCATTGCAGGTTAAATAGCACATTTTCTTTATTTTAACTGCAAGGAAGAAAAGCATGGTAAAGTTCAAGAGTTAATTTACTATTTAAAGTAATGAAATAGTTGGAAACTCGGTACATGTAGATTACATCATTAATTAATGAGTGAACTCTACAGCTAGTGCAAATTTAGGAAATTACCTAAATGTTTCCACCTTGAGGTGGCTTTTTAAAGGAATTACTGACATGGATTATAGCTTTGTGTGCTAATAAACCCCCAAGTTATTAATCAGGTCATTTCAATATTTAACTATGATTTCCCAGTTAGGTATTTTGCTCTCTGTCATGATTATTTCCCCCCCCCTTTCCTTGGCCACATGAAACCTTCATCTGAAATAGGAAATAATTTTTTATGTCCTAGAAAAAATACGATTTAAAATTTCTTCTCTCATCCTGCAATCAGGTGCCTATAGGATATATATCTGAAACTACCCTGGCTTGAAATGTGTCTGTCATCCCAAGTTTTCCCCACACAACATTTGAAGAAGTTACGGAAGCTGTCCAAAGTTTCTAAATCAAACAGCATTTTGAAACACACATTTAAAAGTGAGCCATTCAGACAGGTTCAGAAAACCTTTTCTTTTTTTTCAGACCACCTTTTTTTTTTTTTTTTTTT
>VXBB01019027.1:29569-61678 GCA_013399915.1 Illadopsis cleaveri
AAGGGAAAAAAAAGAGATTAATCTATACATTTACAAATCAGTTTATTCCAGTGGAATACTATTTTCACTGCACACGTGCTAACTGGCTCTGTCTGTATCAGTGAACAACTCACGTTGCTTAAATAGTTCTGCCTTTTTTATTGTCTGGACCATCTGCTGTGCTGTGAGCAGCTACTATTTTGAGCCTTTTCCCTTTAAGTACAACTTTCAGATTAAATAAAGCCTTTGTAAAAGCTGAAATTATTGCCAAAGCAAGTTCAGCAGTGTTGATGTGCTTTTGTGGTGGTTTTGGGGTGTTTTTTTTTTAAGCCTTTTTAAAAAATTCAGGCACTAACGGTGGCACATCCCTTCTAATGATAACAGCATGAAGGACAGGATGATGTAATGTTGAACTCACTCTGAGGATGCTTTTCAATAAGCTGGTTACGAATCTTATGCTGAAAAAAAAAATAGCTGAAAATAATAAAGCAAAACCTGAAAAAGTGCTGTGAAAACCTCTGAAGGAGTCCAATTATTTGTGGCATCGTTAACATAACAAAGCAAAAGGAGAGAAATTAAGGTTGGCACAGCAATTGTCACACGTTTCTGATGGCATGGGGGCATTTGGGGCCTCCTGACCTTCCCCACACCAAGGAAATTGTGTCATGAAGGACTTTGATGGATGATGGTGAATACAGCACCTCTGCTGTCAGGAAAGGCTGGCACAGCTGGGATTGCTCAGCCTGGACAGGAGAAGATTTGGGCTGAGCTCAGAGTGGCCTTGCAGGGCCTGAAGGAGCTACAAGAAAGATGGAGAGAGAATACTGACATTTTATAGATGCAGTGACATTGATCACAAAAAGTCCATATGGGCAAAAGAGGAAATACATTGAAAGGAAAGAGAGAATAGAGGCCTGTAACATGAGTGAGTTAAATTTCAGGTTTAATGCTTTATTTTAGTTCAAAACTATAAGCAAGTAACTGGATTCAGCTGTGACAAAATGTTGTCACTGCCTAATTCCTACTCTGGTAACCAGACAATTTTTCTTATTTCAAACCCATTTGACTGAACTGGAATTGTTGCAATAATGCCAGTGACACTTGAGAACTGACATTTAAGGTCCTTTCTATACTTACTTTAGCTTATAACTTGCTGAAGCATAACCCCCAAATTTTACTTCTCAGGTTTTGTTCCCTAATTCAAGTGCAGGACTCTTGATTTTTGCTGTTCCTTGTTGTTTGTTCTGTCTGTGGGGCACTTCAAATTGAGGATAACAGCAGAGCCTCTGCTCTTCCCCTTTCCTTTGCACTTTCCAGCTGCACCCAGAGGCAAAGAGGGAAAACCTGCAGAAAAATCTGAGTTGTCTCTGGTGTGGATTGTGTTTGGACTTGATGATCTTGGAGGTCTTTCCAACCTTAATGATTCCATGATCTCATAGTGCAACTGAAGCAGTGTGGAGGCTTTGGTATAACTCTTGTGACAGGGTTTCTTTTCTGAGACGATACATCTGGATATGAATTTGAAAGTCAAATAAGTCTTTGCTTTTGATTTTTAGCTAATATTCTGTGATAAAGATGCCATGGCATAAGCAGAAGTTCTGAGCATGAAACTGAGGAGAATGTTCTCATTCTTCTGCTCACCCTCGGAAATGCAGCACTTGTAAGCAGAAGAAATGCTCACTGTAAATCACATTTATGGTTAATGCCCAACCCAGGGGTAAAATGATGTCAGCAGAAATGTTCTAATGAAAAGTGCTCTTTTTTCCTCTGTGAGGAGTTGATTTTATTACAGGTTCCCTTCAGATTTCTTCAGTACATTTGTATGTGTTGATTGTCTTCTATTTGATGCATTAATCTAAAACTCAGAGAAATACTGCCTGTAAATTGAGTATATCAAGCAGTTCTTCCCTTGCTTGAAAACTCAAAGATTAAAACTGTGTATTACCTAAATAATATCAACTGATGCTTCTTTGAGCTGTCTGTGGGCTCTGAAACACAGTGTTAATTTATCCCTTACTACTTGAAAACTTAATGCATTGTGTCTTGCTTTATTTGCCCCACTTGTGAAATTGTCTTCAAATGCTTTGCAAATAAAATGCTCTGTCACTGCAATATCAGTATCTTAGTGATTCACAGAAACTTAATGGAATATTATCTATTTTCTTGATTTATAAGCCAAAAAAACCCCAAAAAACAAACAAGTGGGCAAAACATACCAATCAATGTGCTACTCAATAAATCTATTTTTAACTACTTTAGGTTAAACTACTTTAGTATTTGCCATTAACATGGTGGAAATTAGTGCAACAAGTTCACTAAGTGTGGGGTTTTTTGGAGTGCCTCAGCTCTGTCAGTGCTGTTCTCTTGCTGCTCACCTGTGAAACTGTTGTTGCCACTATTGTCCCACCTGCACCTGAGCATAGCAATGTGTAAAGGTTTTGGTTTCTTTTCTTCTCTGCTAAGGTCAGGATGAATAATACTCAGGAAATGACAAGCTCAAGTTCAGGCTTAGAATGTTTATTGTATCTTATCTTTTTACAGTATTTACAGGCTCACAAGCCGTGAGCTCCAAGCAGCAAGTTAGAGAAATGAAGTAAAATGGAGTGCTCCTAACTCTTTCTGAGGTTATTTAAGCAATAATTACCCAATACCAAGGTGACACCTATATTATTTATATTTCTGACCCAATAATGACCACCCAAGGCCCGCAATGCAGACCTTTTTCACCCAATTACAGAAAACCACCCAAATCCGCGAAGAAGGAAGAAGGTGAAGAAGAAGAACCCAGACAATGCCCCAAATCCTCCACCTTGACTCACACACATATGCTAAAACCCTAAATTCTAAGTTTCTAGGACTCCAACAGCAATGCACCTTTTTTTCCTTCCCAAAACCTGCATTTCTTAGCATTTCATCTGCTTCAAACCCTCAGCAGGCGTGGTGCATATCAGGATAGGAGGAAGGAAATCAACACTTTTGCTCTAAGTGGAGCTGTTGGGATTCTCCACGGCTCCTAAATACTCGTGTTTCCAGACCTACACTCCATGTGAACCATGAAACCTCAGCCAAAGGAGAGCCTGGCCAGAGCACATCCCCATTTTGGCTGAAACTGTTGGGGACTAATTGAAGGGATTAAACTCCTCATCCAACAGCTTTGCATTTTGTGACGGTCACTGACTTCTTGATTTTTGCATCAGTTCCAGCTACTGCAGTTTTCTCAAATGCTTCAGTGTTTAATTTTAAAGATATCCTGGCAGAGGAAGCACTTCTTCCAGATGACAACTTGAAAACCATGGTGATTTTATTGGCATTGCTAATGCTAGCTATAGTGTAAAATACTGACAATTATTGCTGGGTTCTGGCAAATTATGTGTTATCTCATCTATGTGCATCACACTTTAGCAAGCAGTTAAGGTCTTCAAAAAGAGGTTATTAGGTATTTTCTGTGCATGGTTTTGACTGTGAGAGAAATTTGACAGAAGTGGGTGCTGGGGCTGTACAGCAGAAAGAGGAAGCCCTTCATATTCTCCTTTTCTCATGTGATCTGTGAGTTTTCAGCTTTCCTTTCTGTTTGGCTTTTGGTTTTGAGAGACAATAAACAGATGATATCGAAGTAAATAGCAGTGAGTGGATCTTGACAGCTTTATTATGGCTATTATGTTATGGTACATTAAGTTTTTAATGAAATAAAATATGGCAGATTGCCAAATTATGTGATGATAATTTCAGGAAGCTGTAAACAGGTTCCTCAGTAGTTCATAATTGCTGCAGGTAATTTAACATTCAGGAAACTTCCACCCACTGATAGTAATTAAGATTGTGTTTTGGCTCTGTGCATTGATTATGAGTATCTGATCAAGAGAATCTCTTTTTTTTTTTTCCTTTCATGTGATATTTCACACTTAGCATTTTACCCCGCTGGCAGCAAATCTTCCCTTTATATTTCACATCATGGAATGCATCAGTGGAAAATATTGTAACAATATGTAAGCTACCTGTGAATAACCTCGCTGCTGGACTTCCAGTGTCAGAGAAAGCTCAGCTTCTGCCTGCAATGAAAATTTCCATTATGGGGCTGCCTGGTGGAAATGACACCTTTCAGCTCGAGTTTGGCCAACACAAAGCCCTCGGTGTTTCTAAATCTTGCATTAAGGCTGTGTGGGAGAAAATCACCCAGCAGGGGTGAGGGGATGCTGTCAAAATAACCAGAAAATGCAGGAATTTCCCAGCTGCCACGGGGCCTGTGTGAGAGCTGGCTGCAAGAGACTGGCAGCAAGGTTGAGGGAGAACGTCCCTGAGGATGCTTTGAGGTCGCTGGCAGCAGGGAAACTGAGGCAGGCTTCAGGCTGAGGAATGGCACATCTGAGCCCCCAAATCGAGCCCCAGGAATCTCAGCATCATTAGCATGAGGGGATCCTGCCTGTTGGAGTCCAGGGCATCCATTTGGATGACCTGGAGTCTGAGAAAGAGTTTGAACCCTGGACAGTGGGGTGAGGAGCCCGTCCAGGGGGGTTGGAGGCCTTGGCACAGAGCCCAGAAAGACACTGGNAGACACGAAACCGAGACTGCCTGAGCCAGCTGGGAAAGGGGGTAACTGGGTTATCCCAGCCGAGCATCCTCTGCCTCCCGGACTTGCGCCACTCGCCGGCAGAAACGGCGCTGCCGCGTTGCCACAGCAACGGCAGGGACCTGTCAACACCTCTCCCCCTAATAGTGACAAATGGTACTTATTACATCAGCACTAATTTCATCTGATCCCTTTCAGATGAAGATAGTTAGTCCTCGCTGATCAAATTGTGTCGCTGTAATTACTGAGAACAGACCTTATTAAATGACAGCGCTCCTTACTCATTGCCTCGTCTCATGCCCGAGCTTATCACTTTCCCTCTTTCCCGACTTTTGGTGCTGCTCCTGGCTGCCCCCGGGGCACACTCCCTATCCCAAGGCGGTGATGTTTTGTTTCGTTCAGGGATAGTTTGTGGGATGGGGAAGAAGCTGCATCTGGTTTCCTTATTTTAACGTATGTGAAAGAATTCGAGACCTTCAGAGCACGTGAAGCAAAGCTGTTAAATGTGTGTGGAACTGCACAGCCCTTGTTACAAATAACATAAAAAATAAACCAAAAGAAAAGACTAAAATTGTCTGTTTGTTTGTGAAAAGTATCCTTACTTCAAGTTAGGCTAACTGCATCCTTTGGAGAGCACATGGCTGCAGTTACCTTCTTATGGCACTGCTTGATATTTCAGGTTTAATGAAAGACTTTGCACAAGTGCAGAGAAATAATTACAGAAAATCATCTAGGGAGGAGGAAATTAGACTGGAAATGCAGAGGATGCAAAGCATTCTCTGCCACTGACCTGCAGGCTGGTGTTGGGTTTATTATTTTCCTCCACAGCTCAGAAAAATACACAGAGCCCTCCCAGTCTGGGAAGTCCTTCTGCAGTGAAAATGGTGATTTTCAGGGCATTGAGAAGCTCCAGTCTCTTACTAGAGAGTCAGAAATATGAAGGATGGCTGAGAGGGCTAAGGGGGCTGAGCCTGGAGAAAAGGAGGCTCAGGGGGGACCTTGTGGCTCTGCACAAGTCCCTGCCAGGAGGGGACAGCTGGGGGGGTCGGGCTGTGCTCCCAGGGAACAGGGACAGGAGGAGAGGGAAGGGCCTCAGGCTGGGCCAGGGGAGGCTCAGCTTGGACAGCAGCAGGAATTTCCTCATGGAAAGGGTGCTCAGGCCTTGGCAGGGGCTGCCCAGGGAGGTTTGGAGTGCCCATCCTTGGAGGTGTCACCTGGAGGTGGCACTCAGTGCTCTGGGCTGGGGACAAGGTCGGCATCAAGCACAGGTTGAACTCGATGGTCCTGGACATCTTTTCCAGCCTCAGTGATTCTGTGATTCTATTTGGTGATTCTGTGATCAGAAACAAACAAATGCAATAAAATGTGCTTTGCCCCTGAAGATGTTTGAATTTAAATTGGCTTTATGGTTTTCCTGCTCTGCCTGGTGGTGTCTGATGAAATTGTTTCTTTGCAGCTTGCAGGTGTGCTTTTCCTGAAGTTGGGGTGCCAGGTATTCATTTGATGCCCTTCTGCTTGAGAATAAATGGAGCAGTGAATTGAAGGATGGTCTTTTGTTGTGAAATAATCAAACTGGCAGGAAAGGGAAGTTCAGTTGGATCCAAGTTAGCACTCAAGCTCTCATGCTCTTTTGAAAAAGGATTACTCTGAAAAATAGTGTGGCAAGTGGCACAGCAAGTCACAGGGCAAAGAGAATTTTAAATCAAGGTGTCCTTCATTTCTGTCATCATTTTAAAAAGGAGAATGACTTTTCTTTAACAGATGGCACATGACAATGTGTGTGCAAGTATGATTTTTCAAATTGGCATTATATAAAAAATTCAAGATTGCGATTGGTATTATTTCTTGGTCATCCCATTAATTGACCACATTATTCAAGACTTCTGGATTCTTCAAGCCTATATAACTCTGAATATCTCCTTAAGGGATAATAATATTAGTTTGTTGTTATGTAATAAACAAAGGATAACAAATCCATTCCCCTCATCATCAGAAAAAGCAGAGCAAGTCATTAAAATTGTGGCAATTAGTTTATGTCCCAGCTAGCAAGAAGTAGGAGATGCCAGAACAATTCCTTCCCAGGGTGTAGATAAGTCTATCGTTGCTTATTTCAACTTTTGTCAGAGACCTTTTAGCCAAGTTATAGTTTGGGACAGTTGGAAAATGTTTAGTTGGTCTCAGGATAGTAAATTATCTGTGCCTGATTCACATGTAAAGTTTAAAGGGTTATGTTGTTTGGTTTTGTTTTTGTTTTAATTTACATTGGGATTAGGTCTTTTCCTAGACTGAGAATAGAATAGACTTTGTGAACCCATGTTGACTGTGCCTGATGATTGCTTTATTTTTTAACTGCCATGTGTAAATTGAGTAAGGCAGAGAACTTGATTTTTTCCAGATGTCTGGGAGGCAGAAGCAGCTGTATTTTGTATTAGGTCAACACTTGCAGAATTTTTATGCGGCTCATTTTCATTCATGTTAAGGAAATTCTCTTGTAAGGGAGTGTACAAATATTCCAGATTGCTGAATACCAAGCACAGATTCCAGGGTTACCATGCAATTTTTTTTAATCTCCATTTAATTACTGGAACATAACTGGTGGTTTTTCAAGGCAATGACATTTGGTGGGTCCTCTGGGAAAAACGCAGCCACAAATCATCTCAACACAAGAGTAGGTCAAATGGTAATAATCAAGTCATATTCATAACTCATTGGAAATAGACTATTCCGAAATTGCTACCTGATACAGAACTAATGCCTCATTAATCAGGAATACATCAACCTGGGAACACTGGTTTTGTCAGCTGGAATTATGAACGAGGTTGCAGGGATTGCCAAGTGCAGTGCTGCATTTGGGTAGATGCAGTTTTGTGCAGGCTTCCATCATGGAAATGAACCTAGAATTATGCATAAATGTGTTGAGTGAGAAAAAAGCTCTGCAGCTTTACACACTCAGTGTAAATAGCCCAATAGATGTCTTAAACTACAGGTAACATTTTAAGTGCATTTGGACTGGTAGTCCTGAAGTCATTTAGTTGGTTTGTGTTTAAATCCAGCTCTGAAACCAGCTCTGAAATCACCTCTGAAGTCCCTCAAATATGAAACATGCAACTTATAAGTGTGAATTTCAAGTTTAGGACCATTGTAAGCGAAATATTACAGCCTTTGGTTTTAAAACTTTGAGTCCTTTGGTTTTAAAACTTTGATTTTGAAACAGGAAGATCATTCCAGCTGTTAGGCACTGAAATAGCAATTTCTTTCAACTTCTCATAAATTCTTTTATGGATGGAAATATGGCATAGCAATGGATAAAACAGTATAAATAGTAATTTGATCCTTTTGCAAAATGTAGTAATCAATTAATGAATCATTTATTTTCAGTCCCAACAACTAAATGGATTGTCTAGTTGTGTCATGTTAATGCTTCAGTCTTGCCACCAGTGAGATAACTTCAGGAATATTTGTACCAAAAATGAAACCTTCTCTGATTAAAAGATTAAACTTCTGAAAATCACAGACCATCCCATTTCTTATGTATTCCTGCTTAACTATTTGCAATACTAAGACTGTGGATTTTTTTCTGAGATTTTCAGCCCTGGTTGACTTTGAATATGAAAATATTTTGGGGTAGAAGGAGGTAAAAGCAATTCATGCTAAATGCCTTTAATGCTGCTTTTCAGGATACAATCTTTGAAACAGTTATCCTACCTGACAGTCCTTCTATGACACAAAAAAAAGTGATTTTGGGGTACCAGTTCTAAAAAATGTGATCCTTGGGTGTTTTAAGTGTTGTAGCAATGGTTTGTTTTTTGTTTTTTGGGTTTTTTTTTAAACCTATACTGTCTTGGTAACAAATAAGTGAAAAATTATGGCGAGCTGTAAAAATTTAGAAGACCTGCTGGCTGTCCTCTTCTCTTTCCCTTTGGTGGCATATGTCAATTTAATATGTTCTGTATGCACCTTCTCTTTATGGGCAACATTTCTGAGGAAAAGGCATTAAGTTTGGCAAATTTTTACTTTGTAAAATATATGTAGCTCAGTAAAATGTAGCACTAAGGTAGCTTAAAAAATGCAAAATCATATAAGAAATAGTTTTGAATATGCTGTCTGTTATCTGAGTGAACAAGGTGGCTTATCTGTCTAGGTTTTGCCTTTAATTTATATTGCAACACATAATGAATTTTGTGTGATTTAATATGTATTGTAATACTGACAGAGAGTCAAAATGTTAAAAAGCAGTATTTTATGCCACAGGCAGGATTAAAGGTATCCTATTGCTGAGGAACTAAAAACATTAATATTGCAACACATTTTAACACTACTACATAAAAGAAACTGCTGATTAAGCTTTTGCTAAAGGTCCTCGGCCCTTGTGATTTTTCTAACACAGCTTTCAGGAGAATCTTCAGAGCAGGGGAATCTTTTGTTTCAGGGTCTGTATTGCCTATTCCATGCTCCATGGCATGGTCCAGTTGTGATAGTTGCTCACAGGAAGGATTTGGCTTAAATTAGTGATTTCTCAAATACTAAATTTGGGGATTAGTATCTATCTGCTGCTTAATGTCAGGACCTAACTCAGGTGCTGTAATTACAGGAGTGTCACTAGGGTCTGACACTAAGAAAGTTACAAATAGGAATTGGGTGCATCGGGATGAACATTACCAGCAGGTCAGGGGTGGCCCTGCCCCTCTGCCCAGCCCTGGAGGCACCTCTGGGTACTGTGTCTGATGCCTTGGGAAGGCTGACCTGGAACAGAGACTGGGCAGAGCCAGAGAATAAAGTAGATATTTATTGAAAGGCCTTTAAGGGTACACCTTGGGCAGGACAAGAGCCTGCCCAGCGCTGCACCCAAGGTAGACCCAAAATGGTCACAAAATGGATGACAGGTCACGAGGTTTCACACTTTTAAAAGTTTTGGTCCATTTGCTTATTGGGTCCATTGCATAATTGTCCAATTACAGCTTTGGGTTGTGAAGTCTCATCCTTCTTGTTTTCCTTCTTCAGTCCACCATTGTTTATGCTTTTAGGCCTGAAACTTGTACTTGGTCTTCGTTGTCCTTGGTCTTTATCAGAAAAGGGATTTCTTTTGTCTACCTACTCTGTGAAGAGAGCTGACTAGCACTTAACATGAGGCTCAGAACTACACCCCTAGGCAGCACAGAATCTGAAAAACATGAAAGCTAAAACTTAAGGCATCATGTCCAGCCCTAGATCCTCAGCACAGCAGGGACAGGAGTTCCTGGAGCTGAGGAAGGGCCTGGAGCATCTCTGTGCCCAGGAAAGGCTGAGGGAGCTGGGGCTGCTCAGCCTGGAGAGGAGCCGCAGTGAGAGGGGCCCTCAGCCCTGGGTGTCCCTGGGTGTCCCTGGCTGTCCCTGGCTGTCCCTGTCTGTCCCTGTCTGTCCCTGTCTGTCCCTGTCTGTCCCTGTCTGTCCCTGTCTGTCCCTGTCTGTCCCTGTCTGTCCCTGTCTGTCCCTGTCTGTCCCTGTCTGTCCCTGTCTGTCCCTGTGTGCAGGGAGGGCAGAGCAGGCCCAGGCTCTGCTCCAGGCCCAGCAATGGCCCCAGAGGCACGGGCAGGGACTAAGCCCACCAATTCCCCTGCACAGGAGGCACAACTTGTGCCCTGGGCAGTGCCCAGCCCTGAGCAGAGCCCAGAGGGACTGGGGAGTCTCTCCCTGGGGATATTCCAAATGTCCACAGTCCTTCCAAATGATTCCCCAAGCAATCCCTGCTTATTTGAAATGCACCTTTCAGGAAAACATCCTGTGCTGTAGAACAGAAGTGAAGACACCCCGATGTTGGGTTTCTCAGAGCCATTCCGCTGTGCAAGGAAAAGTTTCCATGCAGAAGAAAATTATCGTTCTCATTAGGAAAGGAATTCAGTAAAAAAGACAAGCCCCTGGGCAAACCAGATGCAAAAGTCGTCAGTAACAGGGGAAAAAAAAAATCTCTGGGTTTCAACTTTCAACACAGAGGGACTTTTCACCAGGAACTGTAGTCACAGGACAAGGAGTAATGGGACTGACCTACCTGTCTGGTACTTAGGCATCTGATTTGCTTAAAATCAGAGTGAAATAAATCTTAACTAATAAATCTAAGCATCCTGCTTAGAAAACTATCCTTAAAAAAACCCCAAAAAGCAGTTAAGCGTAATTGTGCCACAAAATTAGGATTGAGATAGTTTTCAGTTTTCTAAAGCTCAAAAAAGTTGTATTATTTAACTTTGTAATTTTCAAACCTTGTAAAATCTTTTTGAATAGAAAGGAGAAGACAAACCTTTTTATCTTTAAAGGGGAAAAATCATGAATAATTTCAAGTAAAAAGTCAGTTCTAGGATTCTGGGATCTTGCTAATGCATTGTGAGTAGAAAAAATGCTGAAATTGGATAAATAAATGATTTGTTATGAATTATTTGCAGGGAATGGTGCATCTTCTAGTTACCTGTCTGTCTTGCTGTCTTGCATTTATAATGACTTCTTTTCTGCTTTTGTTGCTGCAAGACCTCTTCCTTTTGTGAGAATTTGTTATGGTTTCTCAATCAGGTGAAGATAAATAATCTGGACACGTTATGTTCCAATTACAGAATGAGGAACCGCACAAAAGACATTTCCCACAAAAATAAATAAGAAGTTGGTCATTTGCTCAATTTACAATAGGAGGAGATGGTAACATGCCTGAGAGCTGAATTTCTATTGGAACATTCATGAAATGTTCAGTTTCCTCCATTTTTAGTCAGGATGAAATGAAGGAGGTTCAGGTTGTTGAGCTTTTCACATTTTTGTTTGGTGTCCAGTCCTGACTATTTCATCTCAATAGTTGTCGATATTTCTCTGTGAGATGTTCATGTTCGTGATTTTGTGTGTTCTTGGGGTGAAGGCTGGGCTGGAAGGAGAAGCAACACCTCAGTTCAATTATAACACTGGGCAGAAAACCATACATGTGCTGAGCTTGAGTTCCCAGAATCAATCTGTGGCAAATGTAAAGCATTTACTACTTTCCTACATGATATTTCATAAGGCCATGGATAAAGGTTCTCTAAGAGTCAACCCAACCACTCCTGCTCAGACAGAAGTGCAAAACAGCCACAATATTCTGCTTAGAAAAGGATGTTTGACAAAAAACTTTTTTTGGTAGGAAAAAAGTGTAGAATGGCTAAAAAAATTTTTGGTAGAAAAGTCTGATTATTTTCTAATTGTATTTTTCCAAGCAGCTGTCAGTAAATCTCTTTACACACCAGCAGAACATTTTAAAATACATAATGGATAGAGGCACAGAGAAGAGAGAGGAACATGCAGGCCTATTTCTGAGAAAGTTCCCTTAAATATGGACAATACCTGAAAATTTAATGAATTCTGACTCGTCTTGGAGTTTTAACACCACAAATGCTCTTCGGAAGTGTAATGAATCACCCCACAAACACAGAGGCACCGGTCTGGTGGATTTACATGCACTTGGGAGGGGAAGAAGGACACAGCTTTTTGATCAGACTAATGGCTTGGAAGTAGCTTCAGGAGGAGTGCTGGTAATCGCATTTGACGGTCTGAATTGATGGCTGATGGCTTGTAAAGGGCAAAGCACTGGAGTGATTTCAGGGAGCTTTTAATAATGCTTAGCAAATGATCAGGCTCCACACTCAATCGCTTTGCAGATGCCAATATTCTTTCCCCCCCTTCCCAGTAAGTGCAAAGCACAGGAAAAAAGAAAAAAAAAACTCAAAAGAAATCACAGAATCTCAGACTTAGTCAAGATAATCCTGGTGGCCAGAAGAAAGAGGAACAAAAAGCCAGATTTAAGGAATAAACTTGATCTAGACAAGGAGTAATTCTAATTTTTGATTTGAGATTTGAATGCGACTTATGGATTCTTCCAGGATCTAATTCTGTTTATAATTGCATGCTAAATCCTAATTCATGACTAATAATAAGGAAGACACAATCAAAGGAACATTTCCCACAGAAGGGTGTTGAGGAATTGACTTCAATTTCTGCCTCTTGTCTGTGGGTACAATATTAGCAAGATTTTTCATATCCTTGTCCTGTAGGGGTGGGTGGTACAGCTTGTGGACATCCATCAGCACTTAAAAGGATCCACACCCTCTCTCTTCTCTCTCCTGAGTTCTGGAAGGAGCTTTTTCTCTTTTCTATTCAGTAGCAAAACTTCCTAGAGTAGCTGAAAAAATCAGACTGAACTAGGTCAGTGGCTTCTCCAGAAGATCCAAGGTCAAGAGTAGTTAAAATATTAATGACTTCTGAACGCTTCTGCTTCAGGATGACTTGGAATACCCCAAACAAGATGTTTAGAAGTCATTATCCTCATCAGGGTAACAATTAATGGTGTGCATTATGACTATTTCATACCTTGCTTTGCTCTCACAGTCTTAGTTTTAACTTTTTAAGTTCCCTGTTGCCAGGAGCAATGTCAGAGAGATTTGCAGGTACTTTATAACCTGTAGGGAATGGTTTTGGGAACAGGACTCAGGCTCCCAGCACAAAGGAGGTTTGGGGTTATATACAACAGGTAAAAACATTTTCATTTCTAATATTCAGGATTTTCTAAGTGATAGCAAACTGGAGCATTGTCTTTGAGTGAGGTCTGGTGTTCACCCACCTGTGAACAGTTGTTCTCATTTTCTGTCTAAAATCAGCAGGAGATGGCTGAGCTCTGAGTCATTACTGCCTCCAATTTATTTAGAGTATGGACTGCTGGGTCACCACATATTAATTCTGTCCAGAACCTTATAGGATTTAAATCTTTTTATGATCATCCATTTTGCATATTTTGCAGCTTTGTTCTGATGAGTCTTCTGATGATTCTGAGAGTGCAGGAGTGTCTTCTTCCAGAGGAAAGACCTCCTGTAGATTCCCTGGGTTCACTGTAGATTTCAGTTCTCAGGGAAACAATTGTGAATATTTTTGTGGGTGTGAGACAAAACCAACCAATATTGTCCAGGAATCCATTATGAAACTTCAGAATCACCCGCACCAGCTCTTGGTGTTATTGGTTTGTCTGGATAAATATTATATTATTTTACACATGCTTTATGTCTCTCTAGCTCCAAGAAAACTTGAATAACAAACCTCTGTTTTGTTGCGTTTGTATTTTTCTGAGGTTCACACTGATATTTTGGTGATGAGATTCATTCATTTTGGCTTCATCAGGTGTTCACCTGCATTTCCAGAAATGCAGTGGCGTCAGTCGTTACTAACCAAAATCATGTGTCCTAAGAGCAGTGACCAGCAGAAACATTGTGGTGGCTATTTTTTTTTTCAGTGACACTGTGACAAAAATAACCACAGTATTCAAGGTGTAAATTAGAAAAAAACCTCAGTGGTTTTCACTGGGTACAGGGCTTTTTTTTTTTTTTTTTTTTTTTTTTTTTTTTTTTTTTTTTTTGTGTGTGTGTGTGGATAATTTTGCTAAGTATGATGTAAGGCAGAAATAGAGATTCTTATAATTCTCCTTGTGAAAAGACTTCACAGCACAATCTTCATGTGAAGATCTTATTTTCAAGAACAACCAAATGGTTTAATTTTCTATCTTCAGAGGGCATCACTGTTAACCTACTGCAAACAAATGCAAGAACTATGCCAAATTAGACATTCAATTTCTCTGGAAGGAAGTGAACTTCCTCAACCAAGTTCCAAAAGGGTTTTATCCTCGTGATTCCTTGTACAGAACTGGGGAGAAAAAAAGAGAGAAAAACCTCACAAAAAAAAGGAAAATTGATCTTTTGCTTTACTCCCAGCTGTGAAACTTTCAGAAACTCAGCTGAAATGGGGACATAAAAGCAAAAAAATAACTGCAGCTTCCATTAGAACTTTGGAAAAGAGTGACCTGGGTCATCAAGTTCAGTTCCATGGACATAAATATATACTCAGAAGAGTTCACAGAACATCTATTCTTAATCTCAAAAAAACCCCACAAAGCTAAAAGCACTCCTTAAGCTTTTCCTCAACTAATCTTGAAACTTGTGCTGTTCAGAATCTAAATTCAGAAAAAAACAAAACAAAAACAAAAACACCAACCAAAAAAAGAAAACCAACAACAAAAAAACCCCAAACACAACAACAACACAAAACCCAAACCAAACACCCCACCCAAGAAACTACAAACCAAAACAACCTGCTCAAAACAATATGGCATAATGAAGGGGAGGGATGAAAAACTGATTTCCTACAAATTCCATGGCAGGGCAGCTCTCACAAACAAACTCCCAAGTGGCACAGAGAAAAGTAAAAGAGCTCCTGGAGCTTGCCTGTCTGGTTGGTACCACAATTCTTTATTATTCTCAAATTAGGAGAGGGTTCATAATCCTGAGCATGCAAACAACAGATGCCAATTAAGCACTTTAGGCTAAAAAAAAGGGTATTTTTTAGGCCTTTGCACGTAGAATGTTGTTGTTTTCTGCCTGGCAGCAAGGGGAAGCTCAGAAGGAAATCAATACACCAAAGAGCCCAGTGGACAAACATTTCCTAAACTCTGTGATTAATGATTGGATCTTAATCATAGTATCAACAAAATATTATAAGTTCCAAGAAATCTTAACAAATATAATTTTTTTTTTTTTTTTTTTTTGCTTAAATCCAGAGCTTCCCAAACTCCCAGACTGTGTTACACAGTCATGGCAAATTCCATCCCAGGCTCCATCTTGTGACAAGCAGATTTCCCCATGCTCTGTTTGGGACATTCTCCATCTTCCAGTCTTCTAATCTCCTCCAGTTGTCTAGACTAAGTTTTATTAATGGATAACTCAAAGCCATTAAATCTCATTCCAGTAATGCTCTTTAAATTGAACAGTTCTCCTCTCCCTCCCTGTCGTACACACCCAAACATACATATTTTGTTATTCACTGTAATACTATTTTGACACATTTATTGCTACATTTATTTTGGCAGAAGAAAAAACCCAATTTTTAAATGTCTCTCTAAAAAATAGGCTTTTATTTTCTGTAAGCCCTTTTAGATCTGATTTTTAGCTGTTGTTTGAGATGTCCCATGTAGACAAAATCTTGTTGGATTACAGATGATATCCTAGATGAACTCATACCTTATTCAATGGTGCTGCTGCTTCATGTTTTATCTTAGAATCCTATTAGATTCTTTCATGGCTGTGTCTCACTGGTAGCTCAGAGATGTCCCACCTTCCATCAAAACACTCAGTCCTCGCTTCCTCCATCCCTTCAAATTGATGGAATTATATCTCATTTTTAAAAAATGGTCATCGTACAGTCAGTTACTTGAGATAATTAGTAAGCTGAATTTCAGACTAATTTTAACCTCTGAGTTAGAGACAGAATTACAAAATGTTTTCCTTCTCAGATTTATGACACCAGAACAAGGACAAAAAATAAAGGAATGACTTCATCGTTTCAAAATTAACATTTGCCACATTTGGGGCCAATGCTAGGAATTAATATTCACAGAAAACATCAAGGATGCTTTAGAGAAAGGGAACTAAGCACAAAGCACTTCTTTTTTTAATTGTGGTTTTTTACACGTTCTTGAATAGACATCTGTGGCCACTTCACCAAAAAATAACGTGAAGTGGACCAGTGTGAAAAGATGAGCAAAATATAGAGTTAAATTAACATGAAAATGACTTAAGTTAAAAAAAANAAATATATAGTTAAAGTAACATGAAAATTACTTAAGTTAAAAAAAAAAAAAAAGAGAATTTATGCTTTTGTAATTCTGAAAGAATGAAATTGCAGGAAATCATAACTGCCTCCACTAATTTTCTAACTGATTTTCTAATAGATTAGGTCCTAATCCAGACTGAAACCAGGAATTTCAGAAATAAGGGGAAAGACTGATCTAGATCTAAAATTAACACACATTTCTTATCCTGATTCCTTTAATCTCAATTTTTTTTTAGAGATTGGTTCATGTGATTGGGTTGTCAGCACCTGTTGAGAGCAATTCTTCATCTGTGCAAGTTTGTCACTGTGTTGAAATTCCCATAGGAAAGACAAATGTCCTGCTTTTGTTTCTCTTTTTTTTTCCTTCCTAAAGAATCTTTTAGACTGTTTTGACCTCCCACATTTCTACTTGGAATTTACCAGAGAGTTCCTGTACCTACTTTCTAATTTCTGCATGAACTCTGATATTTTTTGTGAATACCCTGTTACTTGAATTTTCCATCTTCTGCCTCTGCTCAACCAATTCTGTTTTCACCTTCTGATGGGGTATGAAGATATAAACTGACCTGATAATTTAAAAGCCTTCTCCCTCATCTTTCAGGGAGTTGTTATTTCTCTTTATCAGCTCCTTTTTCATAACTGAAAATCTTTGTCTCCTTAGACAACTATTTTAAAACTGGGCTTCCATCTCTTGAACCATTTCTGCAGCTCTTCCTTGAACCTGCCAAATTCTCAATAGAATTTCAATCTAGTGATATTTTATTTTTTTATTTTTTTTCCCCAGTTTCTTTGGTGGAAAATGTTTCCATAAACAGAGCAGAGAAAGCTGCCCAGTTATGGAATGTTCAGATCTGCTTTTCTGAATGAAAATGTGAATTGTTTGCCACTTCTCTCTTGCAGGGTTTAGTTCCTCCCCCAGCTTCTTGTGTGTGAATGATTTTTCCTGCTGTTAACTTTAATTCATATATTATACATCTCATCCATAATTTATCATAAAGAGGGACCTTCTATTATTTATCACCCACATGATGGGGACATGCATGTGCACACATGCATATATAGGATATTTTCCTACATAAAAATAAAGATTAATGTATAAATATTTAACAGAGGTTATAGTCTAAGGAAATATTGCTCCTAAAAGTGTTGGAAAATACTTTTTTCAGCAACCCTAATATGTACCACAGGGTAAAGTCTGGCAAGAAACAGCTGATGCCTGTCCACAGAGTATTATTTGTTTGAAAGGAAGAATTAAGGTAATTTAAAATTTTAGCATCTTACTAATGTTCTACTTCCATGTACCCTGATTTCTTCTTCAAAACTTAATGTCTTTTAAGAGCCAGTGTTGACCTTACACATAAGTCATATTTAACAGAGACAAGTTTCTTCCTGTAATTAAGCACTGGAGACTCTTTCAGTTCTGTAGACCATGAGCTGGGATTAGAACATAGTGAAATGATCAGGACTGCCCTGAACTACCAGACTCTTTCATTTAAGTGGTGTCTGCTGTTCAGAAGATGAGTTATCAAACAAACTTTGAAATACTCCCTCCTTACTCAGTCAGTCTTCCCATACAGAGTGAAACTCCGTGAGAATTTTGTCTGAATAAGGGGAGAGAGAAGCTTGGCTCTCCCAGAAAACATTTTTGATTAATCACAGAGAGATTCTCAGTTTCTCAAGGTGCAGTTTACCATTGTAACCACAGCTCACTGCAGCAAATACTCCTCAAAACACAGAACCAGCATTTAACTACACATTTGCAGACCTTGGGCAGCTTGAAATGGTGATCTTTCCTTCACTTATTGGAAGAATTTTAGCAACCAGAAATTATTGTTTGAAAGTCCACTCTTTCTGTCACCCAAGAGTGGTGAATGAGTTAAACAAAGATTTATTGTGCCACCTATACTTGAGGGTTGCTGAGAAAGCAGCATCTGAGTTAAAGACAATGCTGAAGTCGTGCATGTTAACATATTCTGTCCCTATTAAAAATAAATGCAGATTATGTTTGAGATGGTGTTCATGGTATGATTTGGCTCTGAATGTTCAGGTGTCTGCAGTTTCTTTAAGTGGGAACTTGGTCTACGAAAAGTTGGCTAAAAAATGTCTCAGAAATGATGTGAGAAAGGTGTTGGAGTTTTCTTTTTTTAAAAAAAATTTTTCTTTTTTGTGTTGTTTTTTTTTTTTTTTTCCAGGAGGTGGTGGTTGGGTTTTTATGGTTGTCTAGGGCTTCCTTTGGGTTGGTTTGGTTTGGATCTTTTTGGATTTCTAATTTCTTTTTTTTGTTGTTGTTGTTTGGTTGGGTTTTTGGGGGTTTTTTTGCAGTAGAAAGAATTTAACTAGTGAATAGCTGTTACCTTTGCTGATGCCACTTTCTTTTCCCGTCCTTGGTTTTTTTGGGGGTTTTTTTGGTTTTTTTTTGTTGTTTTTTTTTTTTTTTTTTATGGCTGCATAATAGAAATTAAAACTACTTTTTAATAGAGACTAGGCAGGCCTGGAGCACAGTGAGATCAGGGCACTCCTTCACCACCTTCCCTTTCATAGAGTGCACATCCTGCAGGCTCTGCCACAGAGCAAGAGACAACCAGGTAATAGGAAAGAAACATAGCAGAGTTTCAGCTTTAATATCTCATTTTGAAAGATTAGGTGAAGGCAAGTCGATGTAACAGGTTGGTCACACAATCAAATCACATCCAACCATTCACAATTAATTATTCAAGCCTTTCTTTGTGCCCTTGTCAATTTGAACAGAAACTTGTCAGCTGTTGAGTCTCTATTGAAGACCAGCCTTAGATCGTTATTATTGAGCTGCCCCTGACCAGGCTCCAGGGCCAGAGCTCCTGTCAGAAAGAAAAAAGAAATGAAACACGGTGTATTGACTTTTGCATCTTTGGGATATTATTTATTTCTTTATTTCCCCCCTATCTTCCCTGGTCTTTGTTCTGCTTTGTACGACGCTCCCTTTTCAGAACTAAAAAAAGTCCAGGAGGTTCAATTTACAGGGATTTCATGTGTGTTCCACCTTTTTAATGGAAATGCTCCAGGGAGGGAGATAGTGTGTCCCGACCACAGACATGGTGTAGAATGCAAATCCTCAGGTCAGTGATACTCTTGGGGTTCTGCCTAAGAGGATTGGAGTGAAGGAAAAAAAAATTGGCTTTCTCCCAGGAGATAAAGACTGTGAACTATGAAAGCAATAATGTTGACCCAAATAACAGTTGCTCGAGAGATTGAACCAGTGCAGAATTTGCTTAGAATAAATGCCATACAGCTGTCAGATTTTGCCACGTTAATTTTCTTTTTTTTTTTAATATTCATTTGTGGCTGTTCACATCCCTAAGCCATTGACTGCATAAAAGAGTATACCCAGATTAAAGCTGAGTATCAGGAAAAGAGAAGAAAAGTAGTTTTAGTTCAGAGCTTTTTCTTCATTACTTTTCCACTGCCTAGTTTTGAAAAATAGGGGTAATTATTTTTAAATGTTCTTAGATAAGTGACACCAGCATTTTTTTGAATGCTCATGTAAAACGTCAATACTCTGTTGTGTTTTCTCAGGAGAAAGAAGTACATCGAGGCAAACTGGGTGAATAGCCTTACTTTAGATTAATTTGTGCAAAAAGGAGTACTTCTTACAGACCTTATGCATTGGAAGCACCACTGGCAGAGAGTCACATCCCTTTTTAGGGAGCTGACAAGCATAAATAAGAAGAGCAGACCACTGGTACATAATTTAAAATCCCTTTGAGCCCATGGTCCCATGTTTAAACAAGACACGTGTTTGGTTCACAGATTTCATAGTGATCCCCTCCTTTAAGGTGTATTTTATCTCCTTGTGGTAATCATAGAATGCTTTGGGTTGGAAGAGATTTGAAAGATCATCTCAATCCACCCCCTGCCACGGGCAGGGACACCTTCCACTATCCCAGGGTGCTCCAAGATCTCTCCAACCTGGCCTTGGACACTGCCAGGGATCCAGGAGCTTCTTTGGGCAACCTGTGCCAAGGCCTCACCACCCTCACAGGGAACAATTTCTTCCTTACATCTAACCTAAATTTCCCCTCTTTCACTTTGAGCCCATCCCCCTTGTCCTATCACTCCAGTTCCTGATGAATTGTTCCTGTCCAGGTTTCTTGTAGCCCCTTCAGACACTGGAAGGTGCTGTGAGGTCTCCAAAGAACCTTCTCTCTTTCCCATTCTCTCTCCATAGGGAATGTGTCCAAGTCCCCTTATCAACCTCATGGCCTCCTCTGGACTTTCTCCAACAGTTCCACATCCTTCTGATGTTGGGACATCAGAGAGGTGGGATGTCATGAGAGCAAAGAGGAGAATGCCCTCCCTGGGGCTGCGGCCCACAGTGCTTTGGATGATCATGGTGGTGATTCCATGCACAGTTTTGGCCACTGTTCTCCATCTCCAGTAGTGCCATGATGCCTTAAGTTGTAGCTTTCATGTTTTTCAGATTCTGTGCTGCCTAGGGNCAATAAACATCCAAATTTCCAAGAACACGGAAACTGTGTCTCTCATGTTTCAATCTCAGCTTTGGCAGTAGCTGAAAACAAGCCAAAACCCCATCATCTTTTAGTCTCTACTTCCGTGCAGTCTCTGTTCCAGGTCAGCCTTCCCAAGGCATCAGCCAGAGGACGTGGATGTGCCTGACTCATGCTGGGAATGCCACTCTGAATGTCCTGGGAGGCTGCAGTGTTCTGCACACGTGGGGGCTTTTCTCTCAGGTCAATGCTGTTTAGGCAACTTCGTGCTGCTTGCAGCTTCTGGGATTGCAAGAAATGCCAATGGTATGGATCTTCACATGAAAAGTCATTAACGTGGTCAAGGCCATCTGTGCTAATGTCATGTGGTGCTGGCAGGGTCACTCTGTGACTCAGCACGTTCTTTAATGGCTTGTGGAGATAAAGAAAGAGAGTTTGACTGCTGAGGGAAGTTGTTGGGGTGCAGGTCTGTGCCTGCTTGGACATATTTATTTGGTTGGTTTTTATAATCTAGTGCTATGCTTCCTGAAAAAAATAAGTTCTAGAAGTGGGAAAAAAATGTTTTGTGTGACTTTCAAAATGGTTTTGTGAGCATTTCAAAAAATGCTTTCAGTGATTTATGACTAAAGTCTCATATGTAGAATATGAGTTTGCAGTGGGGTTTTTTTTCCTAAACACCTAATTTTCCGTAACATTCACCATTTAAAAGATACAACAGAACACATTATAGACTCTAGCTGCTTAACAAATGCTGCAATGCAACCCTAAAACAAATCTAAGTGTTAACAAAACAGATGCTTTAAACCATTTGTAGGGCTAATTGCATCTGTAAGTACAGGGAAAGCTCAGGAAAAGCAGAAAAATGTTTAACATAGCTCGCCTGAAACATTAATCTGGCCAAAGGCTGTATTTTAAAAATAATTTATTCTGAGGTCTTCACAGAAAATGAGCACTGGTGCAAACAAAACATGCCCAGCCCACTGGTAAACACTGTGACAGTGGAAAGAGAACAACAATAATAATATTTAACTCGTTCAGAGAGATTTACACATCCAAACTGTGCCCTTGTTGTGCACCTCCATAAAGGATTGAATCCAATCTGGCAGATTTTCATGTGAAATGAGGGGTAAGCAAGGATGTTTGGATGCTCAAAACTCAGAACTGGGATACCCAACTCTGCAACAAACTCACAAGATAAAGTTAGGCAAATCAATTTGCTTCACTGTACCTCAATTTCCCAATCAAATAGAAGTTGGCAAATGATAAAAATTATCTTAGGAATGTATTTGGGCATATTTGCATAATCATCCTGATATTTGGACAGGCTTCCAAGTCATGATTCTCTGAGCAGTTCAGAGAAGGAAATAAAAAACCTTAAAATAGATTTTTTTCTAAAGGATGGATGCTTGTTTTGTTTTTAATGTTATTTTCTTTATGCTTCCAGTCTAAGGAAAGTAATAGCACAGAATCACAGTAATCTTTATGAGATGATATGGAATTACAAATCCTTCCTAGTTTTACCTCACATAGATCTTTGAAATGAAGTTGGATTGAAATATCCCATAATCTTGAGTTGATGCTCAGCATAAATCACCCTGTGAATTTACTCCCTGCTGAAAAGTTATATTTACTGAACCCTTTTCATTGTTATAAAGTTAGCTTGACAAAGATGTCAGCAAACAGAAAATAAATACTGTGAAAACCACATCTATTCACACTGCAATAACATGACTCTCGTTCAAAGTGTTTCTGTTTATTGAGAAGCTGCAAGAATTATAAAACTTGGTAACCTATAAAAAATGAGGTCTGCTAAATCCCCACATGCTGATGGAACTCAGTCTGCAAACAGATTCTCAGGAATTGCTTGCAGTTATTTCAATTTTAAATCAGTGTGGGTTATGTTTTTCCTCCAGCAATGTTGGAAATACGTGTGACTTGTGTAATATTTAAATGCTGTTTTTCTGATATTCCCTTATGGAATAATTTCATTGGATCATGAATGGCAGAAGTTTTGCTTATTTTAAGGTATAGAAAAGTCAAAACATACTTCTGCTCTTACTATTGTTTTGGTTGTTTTTTTTTTTTTTTCTGTTTAAAACACTACTTCATCTGTTGTTCTGAAACCACACTGAGTACAAATGGTTCTGTATGCTTCCATAATCAGGGATATGTGTACTGAGTAACAAAATATGGGAATAGCTCACCAGGAGACAATTATTTTTTTAAAAATAGCAGGGGTGTGAGTGGTATTGAGAGCTGAATAGTTAAATACACAAAATGCACAACGTGGTGCTCTGTGCCTGTGTGAAGGGTAAAGAACAGGCAGAAGTAGGGTCCCATCATATAACATGGTTATGTTGAGAATCAAAATCAGTGTGTATGAGAGAGAGAAAAGTAGAGGAAAATTTGTTATAGTGAGGGGAAATTGTAAAAAAAAAAATTTAAATTTTTATAGAGCTATTGAAAAGCAACACCAAAGACTTAGCGCTATTGTAACATTTTTGAACATTTTTTGTTCAAAAACATAAAAAATTTACATCATTAGCAGGATTTTTTCTTCCTTTTAAAAATTATTCACTGAACATTGAATTCTTTTCCCAGCAGACTGGCCAAGAGTCTCCAGGGGAAATTTCTTATTTTATCTCTAATTCCCAGTGGAGCTGCTTCTTCCCACAATGAATATTCTGAATAATTTTTTATCCAAACATAGGTTTACTTTTTCAAATTGAGTGAGGAAGATATTAATTCCTTCTCGTGACATTACCATAACACCAAATTAACCAGTTTAACTTTCCCTCATTTTGCACTCTCAAAATAAAAACACTACACTACAATGTACCACGTGAGGCTTTGCCTCTGCTACTGCACATGCTTTAGACACAAATTCGGACTGCTCAGGTGTCTTGGGAAGTTTTGAATAGATCTTTTCATGGAAAGGAGTGGCTGCTATGATAAATTTCTCATAAAAACTGTTCCTTCAGGTTGAGATGCTCCGTTACCTTCACAGGTACCTGCAGAATAAATGTGGTTAAACACGTGGGGCCAGAGAGCTGAAGCTGCTGGGATTACTGTGGGATGATATTGGCTGTTTTGCACCCAGTCAAAATAATCCTGCTGCTGTTGGAATTCTGTGTCTGCAGGGCTGTGACTTATTCTGATCATGTTGTCCACAACAGTTTATATTCTGGAAATACAATGACTTCAAAGCTCCAAAACTATTAAGGTGCACATTTGATGGTGGTGACATAAAGCAGCTGCTGTTCAGGCCAAAGGAGATGAAGGTTTTCTCTTTAATTAATGAGTTTGTGTTTAATTTACAGGGGAGATGGGTTATGGTCCTTGATGATACAAGGAGCAGAGAATTATTTTATTTGTGCTAAGCCACTGGTCAGCTCCAGGCTATTTATTTATGTGGGATGCACCAGTAAAAGCCTGAGGAAAAAGATTTTTAATCCTCCAGACAGCTCCATATATCATGGGCAAAGTTGAATCCTCTTTAATCAGAGCCCCTCAAACTAGCTGGTGATTTAAAATTATCTGCTTGCTTCCCAGCTGAAATGAGGAAAGCAGCTTCTGCAGCAACGTGTGCAAGCACTCAAATCATCTAAAACTGAGGCATTAAAGATTATGGCAGTTTTATTCAATATCCTGGAGGATGACAATTAACAACAGCAGGTAGAGAGCTGTAGCTGCTCATGCCCAATAAATTCATCAAAGATTATAAAGGGGAACAATTAAATAAAAATATTGTGTGATCAGTCAGGTCTATACTATTTAATCATAAAATAGTAACCATTAACCAAGCCCAGTCTGTGTACACAAAAGCACAGCTCCTGCAGCAAGTTATGCTTTATCTGAAAAAAAAAAACAAACAAAAAACCAAAAAAACCCCAAAAAACAAACAAACAAAAAAACCCCAAAAAAACCAAAAACCAAAAACCAAAAAAAACACAAAATCAAAACAAACAGACATGTTCATTCCTCCTTTATAAAACTTGAAGATTGCATATGTAACATAAGTGGAATTGGTGTGGACAGTTGGCATGAAATACATTTTTGCACTCTCAGAAACACAGATAGGGCAACAAAATATGTTCTGATTTGGGTAATTTACAGTCTCTTTTTCAAAATGGCCAAACTCATTCAGAGAGTTATAGCACTGCATGTAGAAGAGCATAATGTCTTTCCTTACACTGAGATTACAGAAGCACAAATAAACTCATGGTGCTGTTGAATTTAGAGCAGCTAAAACCAGGAATGCAGCTGCCACCAGCAGTCAGGACCTGCCTGATTTTGGAATATCCTGTCTCAATGAGAAACCAACAGGGAACCACAACTCTTGTTCCTACTCAAAGCTGCTATTGACTCAGCAGATGATCTCTCTCAGCTCAATTTACAAAGCCAAAACTGCAACTTTATTTTGTTCAGTCCCCTCTTCCACTTCCCTTCCCTTTTCCCTTTCTTTATTTCCTTTTGTTTCTTTCTGTCTCCTTTTCTCTCCCAATTGGATTCACCTTATGGTTCCATAGGTAAGAAATGCGCAGGTTTGTTGTCTCATGCAGTAATAATTCATGCAAAACATCAAGGGAAATCTGGAGAACTATGGCTATGGCAAAATCCCCATTTATAAAACAGAGAGACATTTTGGAGTGGAGCAAACACCACGGCATCAAAATTTCACTAGATCCATTTTCTTTGGAAAGATGCAGAAAGACATTGCTGGTCTGTGATGTTCCTGAGAGTTAGAGATGCTAAAATAATAGCAATTTTTTTTTTTTCCTCTTTAATCTTTGAAGAATCAAGTGGAAAATATCCCATGACTTTGCTTGGCATTTTAGAGCCAGGGTGATGGTGGCTGGGTTGGGCCTCCCACACTTTGAGCAGCTCTGAATTCCACTTACTGAGGGGCAGAGTGGCTGACAAGAAACAGATTTATTTACAATAAACCCTGATTCAGACTGAGCTGACACCAAAACAGGTGCTTCCATCCCTAACTGAGGAAGAGGAGGTGAAGGAGGGTAAAGAATGACGATATAAGAAAACATGTCTTAGTTTTGAGCTGTCACTTTTGCACAAATTTTGCCAAGTTGTGAATCCATCTCTGTTACAGCTGGAACCACATCAGGTCATAGGACTGGAAATATTAATGAATGTCCTTAGTTCTCTGCAGAGAGATAATCTCAGTTATTTTTTATTGAAGTCTAAACAGGTTTTGTGTCTAAATAAAATAGAAAACATCTCATGTGAGGCTGCTGGCTTGTTTTATAAATTCTCAGATTTAATTCTGGTGGGGGGGGGAAAACCCATAGCAACGAAACAGAAGGGAAAGGGGAAACCAACTGCTTTGGAACTGAAGAAAACTTCAGACCTGCAAGCTTGGCTTTGTAAGACACATTTCTGTGAGCTTTGAGGAGCCTGGAATTACAGACCAAATATCACAGCAGCCTCCCTCACCGTGGACAATGCTTCCTGTGGATTTTATGGCTTTTTTTTTTCCTTGTGTCAGGAAAAAATGGGAATATCAAATACCTTAACTCCTCATGAGTAACACTGTACTATGGTGGCACTTCCGAAGCTTTGCCACTGATTTTTTTTCTTCCAGGAAATGAGTCATGATGTTGTCTCAAGGTATCTCTGAGTACTTTCAATGAGTGATACTTGGAAAAGTGAAATCCTAGCCTTTCCCTCCACATCTCCTTTCCTCATCAAATCTTTGGGCTGGGCATCAAAAGGACTGTGTCAAAAGTCACAAGGCTGTGACTGCAGGGCACAGTTTAAGCAGGTTCTAGCACACTTGCCATGCCCTGAGAAGCAGACAGGTTTGTTTGAGGATGATGTTGCAGCAGTGCCATAAAACTGAGTTGTAGGTTTCTGCCCCCTTTGGCTCTGTGGGGAGTTCTCTCCCCTTCCATGCACAGGTCACACTGGAAACTTGCTTAGCAGAAGCGTTTCTATCCAGTGGAGGTGACAAGTACCACTGGCAAGAGTTTATTTGTTCTGTATTACCATTTGGCACACGATTAGAACAGCCATCTGTTCTCTTAATTTCCATCAACCCAATTTAGGCTGCAATAACACAACGCCGTTAGATGTGTTTCCAACAAAGGAAAAAATCAAATATGATTTTTTTAAATCATCTTGAGGGTAACATTACCCCTATTTAAAGACTACCAGCATGCTGGGGGAAAAGGGCATGATTAAAGAATAATTAACAATGTGATTTTAAAATATTCTCATTTTCCTACAAGAATATGATGCGCTAATTCGACAGAAAAGTGCTCACATTTCCCTATGAATTATACATGAGAACAATCTCACATAGGAAACCTAAACAGAATTTTATTTTAATCTCTAATATTATGCAGTCTAACGGAAAACATTAAAACCTTACATAAGAGCAATTTCATAACTGTTAATGTGACCTCTTCTCACTTGGAGAAACGAACACATGATTTGCTAATGCCACTCAAATTTGAAGAAGTCAGTAGGTAATTTAGGGCACTGGTCAGCAGACAGTAAAATCAGGGGTGTGTTTCAAAAATGTTGTGGGTTTTGGGGCCCTTGGTCAAGCCTAGACATGACCCAGTTTCCTCCACCTCTTCCTTGTTTGTTTTCTTCAGGACAGTGAGACCCATTTCTTTGGGGTCCATCTCCTTACCCTGTTTACTAATATCTCAGATGAAGACATGAATTCAGAGTTTCAATTAGGGAAAGAAATTCTGTTAAGGAAAGCTGCTGGCAAAATATGCCAACAGTTAAAATATTGGTGTGATGGCAAAAGGTGACACGGCTTGGTGAGTTGGGTTAAAGAGGTTTGATTTGAACACTGAGGTTTTCATGCCAATAATTCTACTTTTAGGACTGTCAGGTGATAGGTCCCATCTACAGGAGGAGGGAAATCCGTAAATCCATGACTCTGAAAAGGAGATAACATTTTGCCATGATGGGTTCAATTACTGGATGGATACGTGGGGGAAAAAAAAAAATCGTAGAGGAAACTAGTGACATTTTGCATTCACCATGACCAGAACCAGAAATTTCAGAACTGAATTTATATGCATGAGATCCAAGCTTGAAAAGGAACTTCAAAAATTTCTTAAGGTGTTGAGCGAAGAACTACAGGAATATTTCAAGACATGAATAATTCACAGTAAATGATTTAGGAAGTTCAATCTGTATAACTAATTAAGGAGAAAGATGGTATAAGAGGTAATTTCCTCGTGTTCTGTAAGGACTTAAATGGGCAGAAGATTTCTGACTGCGGAGGAAATCTTTAATGAAGGCACAGTAAAATCCAATAACTGGGGCAAAGGCAGGTGGACCCAAACAATACACTAATTTTCAAAAGCAAGAATAATTGGAATAATTTACCCAGGGCTATCACATGCCCTCCACTTACAAGAAATCTTTAATCATGATTAATGTCTTTTTAAAAAACCTTTAGTGTAACTTCCAGATATGGACTTGGGCAGGGGTTAATGGCAAAAGGATAGAAGGTGAAAATAAATTACTCTAATGGTCTTTCTAGTCCTTGGATCTGTATATTTTCTTTTTGGTCTCACCATGAGGCAAAGTTATGCATTATGTTGGATGTTGAGGAAAGAGCTATGGGTTCCATTTCCTGGTTTTCCACTGACTTGTTTGAATTGTATGAATCCACCTCTGAGAGCTTCTCTGTAAAGAATTTAAATATTCATAAAATCATAGAATGCTTTGGCTTGGAAGGGGACCTTAAAGGACATCTAATTCAAACCCCCTGCCGTGGGCAGGGACACCTTCCACTAGGCCAGCTTGCTCAGAGCCCCATCCAGCCTGGCCTTGGGTTTAAATTCTATTTTAAAATAAGCTTAAATACTATGTGAAATGGTAATATATTACTATGCCTGCCCACACTACCAAGGCAAGAGATAGTGAGGGTTCCTGGAAGCCTTTGAAGTCTTTGAATCAGACACATATTCCAGATATTGAACCAAATTTTCAAAGGCATCAAGCACCAAAAGCAAGGAGAGATTTCAACGTCTCAGAAAATCAGATGCTGAAATTATTATAATCAAGTATTCAAGACATTAATACAAACACTGCTGAGGAGGAATAATAAATGGGAATTATGAGCTATATTTTGACAGTGGATTTTTTTTAATTGTTGTGAAGTAGGCTTCTCTGTCTTCCTCTCTTGAAGCCTGCTAACAGCCAAATAAACACAAAAGCTTCAGTAGTTCTGAAAGGATTTTTCACTTTAGAAAAAAAATCTTTATTTGGCATATTAAGCAGGTGAGTCAAACAAATTAGACTTCGTTAGAGCAAAGCAGGGCCGATTAAATTAAATGTGCCTGAAGAAGAAAGCCTTCCCCTGGATCAACAGGGCAGTGGGAGCTTGTCTGTCCCATCCTGGTGCTTTTCTAAACACTTTTTGAAGTACAGAAGGCAGAGCACTCAACACTTCAGCTTTGTCACAGCTGACAGCCTGTCGGGTTTAATGAAAATGCTCTCAGTTTAGAAGATGACAGAAATTACATGCATTTCCCCTTTTATTTCTCTGTCATCTTTTTCTGTCTCGCATCTCTGCAGGAGAAGGAGGGGTTGGTTATTAAAAGCATTACATAAGTATGCAAAATATGTTAAGAAGAAAAGAGGAAAAAAGGAAAATCTTTCGCCCTGCAATTACACACAATGTCTGTTGGTGGGAAATGTGGGATAACATCTGATGTGTGGCAATAACTATTTACTTTCAGCTATCTTTGAAGAGGGTGAGGGAAAAATCTCCAGATAATGCTTTAAGTGAAGGTTTTATTGTACGATTGCCTGAGTAATTTCCAACAGGAAGATGATCTAAGCAGTGTTAGATAGCTTGAGTGTGTTCATAACTTCTCCAGAAAATACAGCAAGATAACACTGAGCAATTTCATGGCTCTGCAAAGCTTTCACCTTCCTCTTTTATTAAGTGGCAGGCTTTTAATAAGTGTGTCTGCTCTCACGGAGCCAAAAGTGTAACTGCAGCTGAGGAAATTCACTGCCAGGGCTGAGTAGGGAAGGCTTCACCTGCAAGTATCAGTCAGTACTACAAGATTTGGAAATAGCCCATAAATCCATTAAATTCATCACCCAGCCACTCCACATCCTCATCCAACCCAAAATTCACACCCCAGTTGTGATTCCAGAACTACTCTCCAGAGTTTAAAGGGAAACACTGAATTTGATCTTCTCACTTAATTTCTATGAGAGTTTTGTTCATGCTTATCCTGAGAAAAGAGACAAATTTGATTGCTAACAATGCCTTGTGCAGATCATCTCTCAAAACTGTGCAGAGCATCTGAAAATAGTGAGGGCTGTGGAAGAGCACAGAGGAAGGGATTCATTTATAAACTTTGGCCACGTTTGTGTGATCTTAAATTTGTGCACACTGGTAGTGTCCAAAGGTGTGAAATGGAATCATGGAGAAATGGAATTATGAAGAGAAATGGGATTATGTGTATTTAGCAAAGGTGAAAATGGACCCCAGAAATAGAAAGCCACAGGAAGCCTTCACATGCATGAGGGTCACATTTCTGCCTCTCAGCTGTTCAGGCTCCACTCACTTGACACAAATGCACAGCATGTGCAGATTTACTGCAGGGACCAAAACAGTCCCAACCATCCCATTAACACCTTTTTATCTATTCCTGGGCCTGGGATGTGGTTGCAGCCTCTCCACTGACATCCACCCCGGCAGGGTTTGCTACCAGAGTCACATCCCAGCTGGAAAAACCTGATTTAAACCCTGCCTGGGCTGCAGAGGATGTGTGTGCACAGAGCAGGCAGGGCTGAAGGGCATTGTTGTGGACAGGCACAGGGCTGAACCTGCTGAATGCAGAGCTGGTTGATGCTCAGGCAGCCAGAAATGAAAGCAAGGCAGGGTTATCTTTGCTGCATCCCCCAAGCCAAGCCTTTAAATGTGATTCCCATCTCCTGAAGCTGGCATTTTGTGCTGCCCACAGAGCATAAGGGAGATAACTGTGCCTCAATTGCCTGTAGTTCTTATAAAAAATTCCCTGGAATGTTCTTGTAACAAATTCCCTGGAAAAGGTAGATTTGCTCTATGAATATTTCAGAAGTGCAGAAACTGCTTGTGAACTGAAGTCTAACATCCCGTGGTTTTCACACCAAAATTCTCAATATCCTTCTAACCTAAATTTAGGGGTAAAGGCAAACCTGATAAAGGGTACAGATCTTGAGTAGCACTATTTGATAAGAAGTTAGGGTGGCACAAATGGTTTTGAGTAATGTATACACTCAGACAGTGTTCTGAGTAACTGGGGATGTGAAAGGAAAAGGAAGAAACACTCAGCATAGGCAGCACATTATATCAAGGAGTTACTGTAGATCTTATCGGTTTAACTTATTGCTACTATGTGTCTGTATCATTTCATCCAAACATTACAACTAACATATTAAAATATAAGATGTAAGATAGCTTTGTTTTTTTCATGCAAGCTTTTCAATGCCATGTTTCAGGCATCTGGCTGTGAAACTGAAATATTACCCATTGAGGTGATTTTACTACTGCACTCCACAATATCTTTGTGTCTAAGTCTTCTCTATGCAAGCAGTTTAATTTTCAGATGGATATGAAGTCAGTATGGCTTCTGTATAAGCAAGAACCTCTCTAGCCTGTAAATCTGTAAATCCACCTGGGCTGGAGTTAAGTGTTGCTCATGGCTGAGGAGAGAGCACTTCCCATCCAGTTCTCCCTCCTCCTTCACACCTTTTCTTGCTCAGCAAAGGAGCTCAACACCTTCTATGCCTCAATTATGGTGATTTATTTTCACAGAATCCCAGAATCCTTGAGGTTGGAAAAGCCCTCCTAGCCCAGGGAGTCCCAGCTGTGCCCCATCCCCACCTTGTCCCCAGCCCAGAGCACTGAGTGCCACCTCCAGGTGACACCTCCAGGGATGGGCACTCCAAAGCTCCCTGGGCAGCCCCTGCCAAGGCCTGAGCACCCTTTCCATGGGGAAATTCCTGCTGCTGTCCAAGCTGAGCCTCCCCTGGCCCAGCCTGAGGCCCTTCCCTCTCCTCCTATCCCTGTTGCCTGGAAGCACAGCCCGACCCCGCCGGCTGTCCCCTCCTGGCAGGGAGATTTAGGGAGAAATAAAACACTCCTGAGCCTCCTTTTCGCCATGCTAAACAACCCCAGCACTTATTTAACCCTGCCGTGGTTATTTAAAAATTCTGGATAATTCCAAGGATGGGAGAGGTGGTCTGGTGTTGTTTTGTTCAATATTCTCTGCTCTGAGGGTCAGACCAATCCTGTGACATTAAATGGTTGTTAACTTTTTTTCCCCCCAATTTCTTTTATATTATGGTTTTAAGGATATCACCCTCTGTAATGACACAATTTCCTTTCCATCCTCTCTCTGTTGGATTGCTTTCCCACTGATGCATCTGTGAGCAAGCATCCTGACTACACTT
>VXBB01019028.1:0-26283 GCA_013399915.1 Illadopsis cleaveri
GGGGAAGGAGGGCGGTGGCTCATGTGACTGACGGGCTGCGCGGAGCGCAACGGCCGCGGCCCCGCCCGCGGGCTGCGCCTTTAGGGGCGCCCCCGGGTGCCCCCGTGCCCGCGGCCCCTCAGAGCGCGGCTCCGCCCCGCGGGACCCGGGCGCTTCCCCTGCGGGGCGCTGCCCTTCGCCTGCAGCTGTTTTCTCCTTTTTTCCCTTTTGGAAGGGGTCTTGAGGCCTCCCGCCAGCATGGAGGACAAGTCACTGAGCGCTCTGACTGCGAGGCGCCTCACGGCCGCCCGTGCCCCGCTGGGCACTGACACTTCTCATTGCCAGCCGTGTTTCCCTTGGTGACCTAACATCTGAAGTGGGGTTTAATTCTGCTTTTTCTCCCCTGCTCACAGATCACAGAATCATTGAGTTAGGTTGGAAAAGACCTCTGAGATCAGTAGGTCCTACATCGAATACCACCATGTCAACTGGACCATGGGACAAAGGGCCATTTCCAGGGTTTCCTTAGAGACTTCCAGGGTGGCTCCACCTCTTTCCTAAGCAGTTCATTCCAATATATAATCACGCTTTCTGTGAAGAATTTTTCCTACTACCCAACCTAAACCACCCCTGGCACAGCTTAAGACTCTGTTCTCCCATCCTGTCGCTGGTTGCCTGGGAGAAAAGCCCGACTCCCACCTGGCTGCACCCTCCTGTCAGGGACTTGTAGAGAGTGAAAAGGTCACCCCTGAGCCTCCTCCAGGCTAAACACCCACACCCCCTCAGCTGCTGCTCAAATCCATCAGATTTTGTGCTCCAGTCCCACGGCAAGAAGCCCCCACAATCTGTGCTGGCTCTGGCTCGTGGCACGTCATGGGGCCATGTTGGAGCATCCCCTGGTGGGAGGGTGGATGTGCTGGAGCCTGGCCTCCCATGCTGGGTTTGGTAGCACCGGGCAGACCCTGCAGAGTGATGGGTGTGCTGGGCTCTGCATGCTGTGCCCAGGTTGGTTGCCAACACACGTTGGATTAGTGAATAAAATCACATCAATGCACAGGGATTTGACGGGCTGAACAGCCAGACAGCAAACCATGGCAGCATTTCATGGGTAGCATCCTTGTTGGCAATGGCTTCAGAAATACCTGACAGGGGTGTCTTTTCAAATCTATCACAGGTGTTCTGTTTCCAGACTCTGCCACACACAGACTATTAAAAAAAAAAAAAAAAATAACCTTGCACTCAGCTGTGGCTGGAAACATCTCAACAAGGTGTAGGAACAGGAGTGCAGCATTCCCATCCTTTGGAGGGCAGCAGAGCATACAGGAACCAGTCCATTCTGACTGCTGCCCTGACAGAGCAATCAAAGCAATAATAATAATAATAATAATAATAATAATAGCAAAAATAGGCCAGACCAGCTCATGCCACGTACTGGTGTAACCACAAGCCACATCTTAATTAGAGCTGCAGAACACTGTTTCACAGCCCCAGAGGCTAATATGGTCACCACAGCAATATGGGCTTTCTGTGTTTTGTCTGCCTTCTCCTCACAGACAACTGTATGGCTCTAATTTGATTGCCATTTAGAGGAAGACTGAAGCCCACAAAATGCAGGGACAAAGAGAAGGGTTGAAACAGGAGAGTGTTAGGAAAGGATGAAGATGACCTTCACATGCAACAGCAAGTGCAGGTTGTAAGGTAACTGCTGAGAAGAAACATCAACTTAAAAAAAAATCTTTCTGTGCCATGATATGATCATAATACTCCTTTTCAAAGAAACAGAATAAAAAAAAATGATAAATAAAAAGCCAAAGATAGTATGAACTAGGGACTTAAGTAGTAACTGAGTAGCAGACAAGGGAGGGAACTAACCTACCCTGGGAGATGGAACTGTTTCTCTGGCTTTTTAAAGTACAGTAAAGCAGAGGAGGGAGACAGGGCTAATTAACTCATATGAACTTTAAAACTCATGCAGCTGGCCCCCAAAATCATAAAGCTGGTTTGAAATTATGTACTTACAGAAATGCAATAGGTTCTTTTAATTTGCTCTATGTCTATGAGACCACAAGGACTGGAAACATTTTTCTCCTTTATAGGCTGGAATTTTCCTTCATCTGATATGTAGTTAGGAAAAAAAAATGGAAAGGCATGAAAATACAAAAATCTATGGTCAGTACAAATCATCTTGGATCACTTGAACCTCAATAAAATTCTTTGCAAAAGCATTGCTTCCCAACACCTAATTGTGATGCAAATTCACTCAGTTACCCAGACAGAGCTGTTGTCCCTCAGGACAGTTGGATAATCAATCTTCTAAATACCAATTAGTTTTAAAAAAAGTCCCAAGAGGGGTACCATCTAAAAAAGAAAAACCTCCTTTCCTTCAGATTTTTAGATTTTTGTGGTTGCAAATCTCTAGCAGATTCAGCTTAGGCTTACTTTTTCTATTCCCTACTTTATTTTCATCTGTGAAGGTAAGTGAGCTCTGGTTCTTAGTTGTCTCAACAATCCTGTCTTGATTTTTCTATTTCATTAATGATCACACAAAGCTGAGCTAAAAAGCTTCCTCATTTTTTATATAGCCATGTGATTCATTTTGCTGCTCAGCCTGGACTTGTGACAACATTAAAGTCAGTCAACACTGAAAATGTAGCAGTAGGTCTCACTACATCCTTTAGCACATATTTGTTTCTTCTTGTAATAAGAATAAAAAATGTGAGATGGAGTTGTAACAGCAAGGGCTCCACTGTTTGTAGAGCAGACACAGTTAGATAAAGTAACTTAAGTAACTTTCCAATGCTCTCTATTCTGAGAAGAGATTTATTTCCATTTTGCATGATAGATAAAATAAAGTATGTATAACTTCCTGTGCAGTGGTCCTTTGTGCAGCATCTTCTTGTTAGGGTGCAATGTTCTTTTAAGGATACCGTAAAACGAAGTGCCATGGACAGATCATGGAGTAAATGGAAAGGATCTCAGTGGTTGCATCAGGCCATGGACCTTGGTACTGCCATGCCTGCATCTTCCCAGCAGGATTCCTACTTACAGGAGAAGCTGAAACCATTTGTAGGGAACTAAGCCCAAGCCTTCCAAACTCAGTATCAGATTTTGCATTGTTTTCTGTGGTTCATATCTTGGGTGAGCTCTTTTTTCCACCCATTTTGTTGCCTGGCAGCCCCAGCACAGAGATCACTTCCAACCTGATCCCTAATGAAATGATTCTTGTGATTCAGGTTTTCATCCAGGTTTCTGGAATCAGCTCTACTGTTGGCTATAGCACAAGTATCTTCCTCTGCATGCATTTACTCTTTTAATTTGTTGTTTTGGTTGTATCCCATCTCCTTACAGTTACTCAGTTCCCCTTCATCTCTTTCCTGAGATGTAGTAAGCATAGAGAGCCATTCAGTGGGCAATTGAGAATTCCCAATTATCATCAGTGGAAGTGAGACTGTGCACTGTGAAATGAAAAAGTCACAGAGCTGTTACAGTAGCCATTGTGTTAGGGGCTGCAGCAGACCATTGCATCCCATCAAACTGCCCAATATTCTTTGCAAGGTATTGTGCCCTTTCAGCATTCACATATAACAGGAAATAGTGGTGTTTTAAATATGTTCACTGTTGTACCCATGGGTGATATTTAGGAGGTCTAGTCCAGCCAAGGTCTTGTTCAGTCTCTCCTCTGAACAATTCCTATTTTCAGCACTTAATAGTTTAAAACATTCAGGCAGACAAGAAGACGTTTTTCTTGAGAATTATGTCCGTGTGATTTTTAATATTCTTTTGTAAGATTGGCAACATGAACGTGAACATTTTTAGCTCACTTACTTGGAAGAGGAAAGACTTTATGGTCTGTAGAATTTGTAGAGGAAAAGGTAATCTGGTAGTGGAAATAGTGAGATTCTAGTAAGAAAAAAAATCACAACTCCCTCATGGTCTACATGACAGAAGTTGACAGAATTGGTGACTCGTCTTCTCTACAATTTCATCTGTGCCAGGTCTAGAAGTCTGCCTGGAAAGTAATGAGAATATTATAACTAAGTATGTGATGAATATAAACTTTTTACCTGACTTCTCTTTCTGCAATGTCATTATTTTGATCACATGACTCAAAGACTGTAGTCACAATATGCAAGTAGCCAATCAGTTTGGGTAATTTCACTTTTTAAGAGGCTGGATTTTCAGAGAGTGATACTGTGCCTTCTTTGAAAATCAGGCTGCTGAGGAGTTTCTCAGTTTCTACACATGCAAGGTTCAGTCAAGGACAGGCACAGCACACCTTGACACAGAGTAGTCACCCACAGAGAATTTGTTTGGGACACTGCCTTTGCACATCTCTTCTGAAAGTCTCAGGTCATCTGTAGCTGTTATGCTCAAAAGAAATTAATCTCCAGCAGAATGAAGTGGGTCTTTCTAGCTCACTTATCATCCACAGAGCAACTAATTAAATCTGATTCACTGAGCCTTGATCTGAGAAGGAACAAACAAAATGAGAACCTTTGCACTGTGAGTGCATCACAGACTCCTTGTTTTGGGCCAGGATATTAAATTTCAGATCACAGCTCTGTGATGCTCACACAGTGAAGAAATGTTTTCCTTCATTTTTATATTTAGACTGAGCAAATCTGATATGGAATTGTTGGCAAACTAAATGCCCAGAAACTTATAATATTTCTGAAAGGTAAAACTTCTCCAAACAGATTCACTAGTAAGATTTACTTGATGTTCAAAGAATAAGAGACTACAGGTTGTTGGATTACTGATTTACAAATCCTTACAAAGGGGCACAAAAAGACACTGGGGTGTCTATTTTCACTGTGGCATTCTTAGGCAAAATATATGGATTTAGACTTTACCTTCTACATGCCATAATACTATGACACATCTTTCACTTAAAATAGTTGTAAGAATGAACAGTTAATTTCCCAATGGAGTGAGAGAGTCTGAAACAGTAAAAGGCTTCTCACAGGTACACCTCCCTCCCAAGAGAATGATGATGTAAGATGGAGGAGGTTTTTTGGCTTTTCTTCTTCCATGTTGATTTTTTGAAAGGGAATTGAAAAGACAGACAAGTAGTAAGAGAAGCAAGACAAAATATCAGTGATGTAGAAGTAACAAAAGACAGAATTGTAGAGATTCGAGGTGAGCATTGGAAGTGTAACCTTGGACAGGGCTAAACAAAAAGGAAAATAGCCTGCAGAAAAAAAATGTACCGTGTGGATAGACATCCAGTTTAACTTCAGCAATTTATACATGTGTGCAATTTGAAATGAAACAGTCCCACCAAGCAATGTTATTTAGGAATTTTAGCCTGACTGCTAAAATTAACCCTAACTGAAAAGCAAACTTTGCTGCCATTCACTACTAGTCCCTCCGTCTTCAGACTACTTCTAGGCGGGGGATTCTGGCGTAACCCAAAACCGCCAGTAGAAGTCTTTTTAACAATCGAATCTTGCTTACACTCAGGCAGACACTTGGACAAATGGTGGAAGAGCACCCTCTGGTGACACCAGGACACCGCTGTGTTCTGCTGCCAGTCGGACACGCATTCCCGGGGTACAGGCTGTGCTCTGGAAAGCCGCCTGCATGTGGTTTAGTGTTTTAATTCATTATTCAGTTACACGTAAGGAGTACAAGAGCGACCGTCCTGAAAACAAGTTAGGGAAGACAGTGACCTTCGTTCTGTCCCTTAAATCACTGAGTTCTTGTAATTTTCTGAATTGTTCTGAGACATTTTTTAGGAGGCTTTGGAGCAGGTTTTATGGGCACCATGAAATGCAGTCCCAAGTTTTATTGCACCGGACAGTTCAAGGCTTTTCGGAGTGTGATCCAAGTATTTTTTTACAGTGTTCAAGCAACTTGGCTGAGCTAACTTTTCAAAGATTTTCTTTTTCCACAGAAGCAATTATTAAGAGAAATGAATTACCTTTTGCTGTTCTAGCTATTCAGAGGTAAGCAAAAAGGATGGATCTTAACTATTATTTGCAAATCATATCTCATTTCAGCACAAATAGAACCCAAATATGCTAACAAATATAATACATGATTTTTCTGAATAGGTTCTTCTTCCAAATGCTAAATGGCACCCATTTCATGCAAGCTTTGTTAGGAGTTAATAAAAGCAGTTAGTGTTTATAATAACTTTAGAAAATGCTTTCTGGAATTTTAGTCTGCAAAGAACTGGTTTTCTAAGGCTGGGGTTTGTGCAGACTGATTCTCTCACATTTCAAAAGCTGTGCAAAGCCCCTAAACATCAGGGAACCTTGCTAAAAGCTAGGTGAAGATCAAAAATGTTGAAACCATGGAAGTTCCTAACTGTAATTAACTCAAGTATGTCATTTATGAAAAAATGGTCATGTCATTATCTAATAATTTTTAAATTTATCATATGGATCTGGTCCACATAATACTGATTTAATCTTTCATTTAGTAAGATAATACAGCATTACATCTCCAAAGTGTAAAGATAATCAACAGACTGTCACCTAGCATAAAAATGAGTAGCATGCCTGAATAAGTCAGCACAGAGCATCTCATGATTACCATGGAAGTGATATGTTGTGTTTCCTCCCAGCATCTCACAACAGTGGGCTGAAAAATCTTCTGAAGAAAACCATTGTTTCTTAAATAAAACAGAGACTTTCCCCTAATCCCTTGATTCTGGGAGCTGGGCTATAAACAAACATCACATATTGCAGGGCTCATAATAAAAATAAGAATTGTCAATGCCTTATTATGCAACTTCACATCCTTTATGTGGGGCCACTCAGGAGAAAGATTCACCTCTAAGATTGTCAGCATTTTTCTTATCAGTCACCTCAAAAACAGCAGCATGGCTGACTCCAGTGTGTTGGCGTTTTTTTTACAGTTCAAGACTAATGAAGTCTTTTGTTGTAGAATTCTCCTAGCAATTTCTCCACTGTCTCCAGTAGTTCATATCCTTGTGATTTTGAAAGGCTGGAAGTAATGTTTGGAGTTTCGCTGCTGATCTCCAAAGCATGCCCTGTTATCAGGAACTGTGCCTTCTAGAAACAAGGTGGGAAAGGATGCCTTGTAACTTCCATGACTTTTGAAATGAAGAGGAAAGTTCCTACAGGTACACAAACACCTGGGGTATGCCATATGCTGTCCAGCTCATCCACAAAGCAGGTGTGAAAAACTCCAGCAAGCTCTGCTGCCCATTGCTGCTGCCTTCTTTCTTGGGATCCCTGTTAGTTTTACTCACTATAAGGAATAGACATGCAGCTACATCCTGTTTCCTAAATCTGTCTCTGTGAGGGAATATAACCTCTTCCAGCTCCCCATCTCTTGGCCTTGCTCTGATGACTTACCATACTACAGGCTGTGATGTCCTGTGCTTGTAGAGATGTGTTGCTTCTCTTATTCAGACTTTTTGTAAACTAAAAAGCCATGCCAAACTCTTCATTTCCTACAGATGGACTCAGCAGAAATTACTTCCTTCCACTTTGGGATGCCTGGGGCTGGTGGGAAGCTGACCAGTGAGCACGGAGCAGTGCCATAACTAGAGCCATGGGGAGCAGAAATGACTGAATCCAGGAACTGCTTCTAGCAGGGAGATGAAGTTGCTCCCATTAATTCAGGGACTATAACTTCCACCAAAGGAATAATTAACCTTTTACCTTGCCTACTGTTCTACTGAGCTTAAAACCATTCCTCTGTCTTCATCTCTTCTGAAACTGTCTCCTAGTTCCCTTTCTACTGCAGATTTAAAGAAAAATCTGACAGTGCATTTTCTTTTTTGTCAGTCTTTGCTTCCCTAACTGGCTGTCATCTAGCCAATCCATTGACTATACTCTTCCCTTTGTATAGCCAAAAAAAAATCCTGACATTTTTTGATATGGAAAGTGGGATGAATTGAGTGCATATGCTCTATCAGAACATCACATCGGGATTCACCTCCCCTTATTTCTGGAAGTGTGTATGAAGTGAAGCAGCATGTTTCACAGTGGCTCAGAGAAAACAGATCTGTGCTGGTTTGTGAGAGACAGAACAGCCCAGCCTGCTTTTCAGGAAGACAAAGTGAACCGGGAGTTCCAAAGTGAGAAGGACAGCAGTGGCTCTTGTGCCATGCAGTAAGTCAGAACTACCAAGTACCAGTAATTTTCCATGAACTTGCCAACACGCAGAATTTCAAATGTTGAGCCAGTTCTGAAGAGATTTTAGTTCATGAAGTCTGTCTTCACCTATGCTGGATGGTTGTGCAGAAGAGTGGACATTCTAAGGAGAGCATCCATTTGTTTCACAGGAGAAACTGAGGAAACAAAGAAATGCATGGGAAAGGGTTAGAGTCAGAACAAGTATTTAAAGTATTTTATGGGGAAATAAAGCATAAAGGAAAAAAAGAAAAGCAACATCTCTGGCCTTAGACCATGGTCAACCCGAGCCCAACTATTTTGCAAAGTATTTTATGTAACTCTTTCATTTTCAGAGTCTTTTGTTTCCATGTCTCATACTGAGGTTTTTCAGGAGATCTGGACGTGAGTTTGTCACTACATTCTGCCCACCAGAACACACTCCTGTGCTAACAGGTTACCAAATGCTGGACAAGGCTTTTTCACATACATCTTGTTGCCCTGAGGGATGTTGTTCTACTAAGGAACTGGCACGTTGGTGTTCCTTTCTGACGCTTCTTCACTGAACTCCATATCAAATTCACTCCAATTATAAGGCAGAATAAAATTTTTCTAACTGCCAGGTCTGCACTTAACACAGTATCTGAAAATTGAGCTATATTTTTTCAGCCATATAGTTCATAACTTAGCTTTGATAGCAACAGATATTCTGAGATCAGGACCAAAATGCAATTTTATTGTTTGGACTTGAGGGGATATAGACTATATCTTGCCTTTTCAATAGCTATACTGATTATCAGACCTTTTAGTAATTAAAAAAACCCCCCAAACAACAAACCAGAAAGGCAAAGAGATTGAAAGCATTGCCATGAGGAAAGATTTAATACCAGAGTAGTAAACTGCCACTGACAAGAGCCTATTCTTGGCACTGCAGAGTAAAAATGTACCATTTGTAATCAGTGTATATAACTGTAATATCAGTTACTTTTGAAGGCCATTAGATTAACTATCTAAACACAACATTTATGTTAATCTTCAAGTATCACTTTATCTTCCACTGTAATTCTGGTGGCAGTCTCAGCGAAAGCCTACTGTGGTCAAAGGAAAGTTTTGTTTTGCATTGAATCAGGCCAAAGAATTAAGTCATTGAGTCAAAGCTGGAAACATGTACATAGGAAGTAATAGAAAATGTCATGCTTTTACAGGCTTCCTATCTCTAACTGCACCCAGCAGTAGCAGAACATATTCCACTTTTGACGTCTTTTTCCATAAGCAAACTATTTTTTTCATTTCATAGCCTAAATATACATATATATTTCTGGGCTTTTTGGGTTTTTTGAGTGGGTGCTGTTCAATTGATTGAGTGTCTCTCTCTTTTTTTTTTTTTTTTTTTTTTTTTTTTTTTTTTTTTNCAACCCATTATCCCCACTGAGGGTTATTTGTTAGATGCAGTGAAAATGGCAGAATCAAGTAACTAAACTGGAAGGAACTTCTTGACATACAGAATCACAAGAGATTATGATACATCTGCTCCGGCACTCTGTGCCTGATAAACTGATGGTGCTTCCATTGCACAAAATGAGAGATGTTATAATTACTGATTACTTTTCAAGGCCTTATTCTAGGTACTTTTAAGCTGAGTGGAAAAGATGTGATTTTTTCAGGATCTGTTTGAAGGAACAGAGGGCAATAGTGCTGTCAAAAAGAACATGAGCAAAAGTGGAAGGAAGATGCAGAAGGAAAACATGCCCAAAGAATGGTGGCATTACTTAGGTTAGTGTTGCTGGAGTCTTCAAAAGGTGTGACAGGGATAAAACATTCCTTTGGATAAGGTAAGGATGCACAGGACACAAACCTTATGAACAGCCAGTTCCTTCCTGTTCTTTACAACACACTAAAATTGTGTAAGAGTTGGAAGTGCTTTGGCAAGCCATACCTGGGCACATCACAGTTATTTCCCAGGCCTGCAGGCCAGGTTCTCTTCCTTAACAGCAGATGGCAGTGAAGTTAAACAAATGAGTGGAAATAAATCGAGAAAACACGTTTTTCCTGGTGGCTAGTGTTGCTGCAGATAGGCCAGAGAGCTCCGGGCATATTCAGACAGTGCAAGGTTCATTTCCAATGCAGAGATCTCCTGTAGCACATTCAGGAGGCAGAAAAGATTAATTCGTCCATAGCTGTTGGTAGTCTGAGTCATGTTTATTTTGTTTTTGATGTCTTTGGTGACAGAAACAGTAGAAGAAATAGAATCTGTTATCATTTCTTTCTTACATCCCTCTTTCATACATTTAAAATCTATGCATAGCTGAACAGATGAGGATGAAGCTCATTTTCAAGTGAGTAAACTTTTACTCTTTATTTTGTGTCTTGTGCTTCTTCTGAAACAATGAAGATACAGCACCATGGGTTGCTTTAAAACTTTTAGATTGCCAATTATTTTTTTGCTGCCAAAAAACTGTGTGAAAGGGTTATTAAGGCCAGAAGAATAGAGATTGAGAGTAAACTTTTACAGTCTTGCCTTACACTTTAAATTAATCTCACTTCTGGTGGCAGGATGGGAGAGGGGGCTGTTTGTTTTCCAATTTCCATCAGGCAAATGATGGAGCTGTCAGTACAGATATTTGATTGCAACTTCTAAGTTCCTTGCCTAAAGTGAAAAGGGGATGACAAGATATTAGGGGTATCTGTGTAATATCATTAATATCTTAGTTTCATGGCAGTGTCATGAAAAAAAAATGTGCCTGTGTGGTCTGTGATTTCCAGTCAGATGCTAGACCATCAAATAAAACATCTATTTCCCTTATTTACTGCTCAGTGCTCCATCCACCTGAGGAAACCCAGGAGGACTCTTCCTCCCTCACATACTGAGGTAATCCCTCAATCCTGTAGGATTATGCAAAGCACTGAGGAGTGCCTTGAATGTGTATCTTGAAGGCCCAGAACTTCATTTCAAAACCCACTCAAGACAAAGCAAGCTCTGGGTGAAGCCTCCGCTGTTCTCAGTGCTGACCTCAGTGTCTCTACTTGGACAGCAGGAGGAGAGGAACCAGAAGAACCTTTCTTACTCTGCTCTTTTGGATCACTAATGCTCTGCAACACAGACTTGGACTCTGCAGTCCTGTTCTTAAGAGAGGTGCCAGGCCAGTGGGACTGCTCAGAGAAGAGAGGGCTGCTCCCAGGAATTTGATGGTTTGATGCCTTATTGTGGCATCCATAACATATATTCTCTTCTCAAGCTCATATTCACACATCCTATAGTCTCAATATGCTTTTAATCTTCCTGTTGTATTAAAACTTTTAGTTAAAAAATTCACATGACACCCCAGCAGACATATTTATAACAAGCAAGGGCACAGGTCTCAATCGCTTGTGAGGAAGCAGCCCTTCATAATCTGTCAGTCAATCCATGCACAAAATGCACGGAGCATCAATTTCTTTTTAGGTTATTCACTGTGACTTATGTATCTGCCAATAAATCTCAAATACAGGTCAAAGAATATGTAGCTCAAGTAAATCCATAAATGTAGCAGAAAAGCTTCACTAACTACCTCAGATTGCCAAAGCTGAGGTAATTTCCTTGTTGTGAAAAATACTGAGTCCATAAATTATTTTTATCACCTCTGAGGCAATGCAAACAGTTTCCCACAGATGCTGAGAGTATGATATGTTTTTTATTTGATATCAGAACACCACTTTTACACGGCTCTTAAAATACAAGGTCCAAGATTCTGCTTGTGTTTTGAGGCCCCAATTCAGCAACATATAAAAACAGGTCCTGACATTAAACACGTGCCAAAGTGCTTTGTTGCATAGTCACAAATTGCTGATTTGGAGCCTAAAGACTAAATCTTTTTCCCATGAAATTCTGGATTTACCTTCTGTTTTCCTTCAATGAAAACAAGGTATTTGCTGAGACATAATATACAGAAACATTCAAAAATGCTTGTCTTTCAGAACTCACTGGGTGAGCCATAGCTCTGGAAGTAAACCTTGGACAAAAACTGATGTAGCATTTCTTACAACAGTTTAACTGGTGTTTACTTAATATTTAGTTAATGTTTATTTCCACAAAGAAAATAAAAATACTTTGAACATGTGAAGACATAAGCATGAGTGGTGAACGTCCTACAGAGAACTTTGGAGAAAACACCACTGAATTAACTTACAGTACATTTGTTAAACATGAGCAGCTCTAATAATGACATTTCATTTAACAATGCCCTTTGTCTTTTCAGTTCATCAGTTACCTATTTCAGTAATGAACTGCAGTCATACCATTCTGATTTTCTCCTAATGTAAAGGCTGAGATCACTTCACTTGCAGTGAAGCGTGATGCTATTATTCTGTTTGTGGCTTAGGAAAAAAGCTATAGAATATATCACAATTGCAATTGGCTAACAAATATTAGTGTCTGTGATCAGTAAGGATACCAATAACTTTGTTTAGCTATTAATGGAAACAAGTAAATTTAAAAAAAAAAATAGAAATGGTTGAAAATGCTCAGGATATCTATTTCATGAGCAGAGGAGCAAGTATTCATCTGGGAAAAAAATGAGCCGCGCATTAAACGTTATTTTAATTTTTTATCAAGAATCCATGCATAGAACTTAACAGCAACATTTTCTGACACGATGGATATTCTCAGTTGCAAAAATAAAATGGAGTTGCCTGCCCTATTTAAGAAGGATTTTCTAAAGAACTAGAAGTCAGATTAAGTGTATAATATCCCACTTTGCACTATGTAAACACAAGAGAGATAAAAAATATCATAGGTCTACTTGATATGATCCATAAGTCTCACAAGGGGTAATGGAGCTTACTTTTACTCATTTGCCTACCTCTTTTTTTGGGTTTCTTAGATTTCAAAAGCTTTTCCATTGCCTTTCTAGCTGCAAGAGAGATATTTTACCCAGGCTGCTGTTTTCTCTTTTCTATTCATCGTGATCCATTCAAAATATTTTCAGAGCTCACCAAAAACATTTAATTAGCAGCCAGTGGTGTCCAGCATTTCATAATCTTTTCCCAACCGAACCAAATCTGCACAATTTACAATAGATCTTTGGAAAACTGCTTTTTACTGTGTGCTGCATCTATAGATCTCTCTCAATTACCCACAGTAAATTTAGGCATTGTACAAGAGCAAATTTTACAGTCCATGAAGAGATGAAGTGAAATCTAGATGAAATTCATTGTGACAGATTCTCAGTTAGTGCCCTGATGTGTCTGTATTACAGAAGATAGACATTCTATTAGCATGGAAGCTCCCATAATGGACTGTGAATCATTTCAGGTAATAGAGATGCCAACTGGAATGACTGAAAAGCACTATTGAATTCCATTAGAGCTCTTTGTTTTTAAATCAGTCATTTCTTTGTGAATATCCAACTATATACTTCTTGACCTTAGCTGAGAGTAATAATTGTGAACTAATATTACAAAACATTAATCTGAGTTACTGTTCAATTAATGTTTCTGTTTGAGGGTTATTTTTATGCTGCAAATGTGAAGGAGACTGTGGCTTGTATTATAAATATGTATTTGGACTTGAGCTAGTGCAGAATGCAATTTTCACTTATATTTCTCTCTCCACTGTATTCAGTCTCATCTCATTAGCTGTAAAAAGACTCAGGTATTGGCTTTTCTTTTTCCATGTCATCCTACCAGAATAAAATAACTATAATCAAGAAATCTATAAAGATAAACATTTTTATAAGAGATGCCACAAATAGTCTTCTTTCATTTCGGTGCTTGGTTAATTATCAGCAAAATAACTAACACCATATCCTGTTACCCAAACAGCCCCACCTTATCTATCCATCATGTATGATTTATCAGACTTGATAATTGCTTGGATAATTAACATAGAATTTAGGTTTATTCAGTCTGCTGAAACCTCAGAAATGCCTGCATAATTGCCATTTGTGTAGTAGATGAAGTTATGAATAATTCTTTTTCACATAAATATGAAGGCTGGATTGCAGGCAGCACAATTTCCTCACCCCCAGCTATTAATGCAGATATTATGTCATACAAGGGCCATGGCACTGTCACATGGTAACTATATGTATATAGTTAAAGTAATTAAAATGAAAATAAAGGGGAAATCTTTGCCTTTGTTTGTAGGCACTGCGTGCTTCTCTCGTGAAGAAGCACAGAAGGAGAATGAAGGAAAATTAGTCTGCTCGGTTCAGAAGCAACCAGATTTGAATCCCTGTAATATTCACACATAAATCCTTTGGGAAGCTTTTAAGGAGAGTAGGTTCTGTATCTTCTGTCTACAATCATCTATTTTCACATCAGAATGAGCAACATTATCCTTATATACCAGAGTTTCTGTGTCTACAGCTTGAAAATGAGCCTCTCCTTACTGTTGTAATGACAGGTGTAAGATTAACTTTGTTAGGTGTCTAGCCACTCATGCAAACTAAATTAAATTAATGGAACAAATTTCTCTCATAATTAAGATAAAAATTCATGTCAGCTGTAACCTTGCTGTACACTAATTATATACAAATGATTTATCATCTGCTTCGCCCAGAATATTAATCCTCAACTCATTGATAACTGCAGCCAGTGTTAAGAGATGAGAGTTGATTAACTATGACAGATTGGGCAACCACAGTACCAAGTGCCTGAACAACCAGTGAAACCAATAATATTCAAATAGGACTTCTTATTTTAAAATGCATTCCCATGGAAACAGATGCATGTTTAATGAGGGATACGGAGATTATTTCAATAATGACTGATATTGGAGAGTGGGCAGAACTAATCAATAATAATTAAGTCCTTAGCCTGGATAAGATATGGTTTTACAAAGCAGGTTATGTACACATTAGTGTGGTACTAGTTCAGGCCATGTTACCTGTAATGTCTTCATGTATTACTGTTGGTTATTTATTTTCCTACTGCAGCAGATATTACAGAGTTTAGAGAAGTTAAAAAGTCTACAGTCTAGCCTTGGGTCCCACCAGCTCCAAAAAAAAAAGAAAAAACTGATGCCACCAACAGTCTCTTGCAAGTCAATTCCTGCAGTAATTCTGCTTTGGGAAGTTTCTTTATAAAAGTGTCGTTCTACAAAAAACCCCAGACAACACTTGAAGCATCATCTGTTCAGCAGTACACTCATTCATCTCTTGGAATATGATGTTGTATTTTTACTTAAAATTATTAAAATTATCTTGTAAACCTTATTTTTTTAAAATAGGTGATATGTATGTGGGGAGGATTGCTAGTTAATAATGTATCCTTTGATGAATAAAAAGTGTAACAGAATTGCAGACATCTCAAAGATTTTCAAGTTAGGTCTTGGGCTTTTTCAGTACTAATTCTGTCTCCCCAGGACAGCTTTTTTAAACTAATTGCTCATTGAGGCTCCAAGAATCCCTGTCGGAAAAAAGAAAAACCCCAGTCTTGTTCCTAAGCACTAATAAGGCACAACCAGCCAGCTGGATGAACTAAGTAACATTGTTGTAAATTAATTACTTTCATGAAACACTGGTGTGTCTGAAGACAAGTTATGTATGAGAAGGAAACTTAAATACTTATATAACACGGAAGACAACAGCAAAATCAACTCAGAGCATGAACCTGTTATTCCCAGTGGCCAGGGGTGGGACAAGCCCTGTGAAACCCTGCAGGGATGGACAGCCTGGTCTGCAGGGAACGCAGTGATGGCAGAGAGCTGGGGACAGGTCCCCAGAGCTGCCCCCCTACCCAGGCACTGCAGGCACAGCTCAGGCTTTCCTCTTCACCAGACTGGCTCCAGTCTGACACAAAGGAAAAACCCAAGAAATTGGCTCCTATCCTATGGGTTCATGAGAGGCCAGCTTTCTCTGTCTGCTCATTCTTAGTATGGAGACATCAATTCCTTTGGAGCTGGAGTGGCCCATTTCACGTAGGCTACACCAGGATTATGTTGCAAACAAGAGTTTGAACCCTTTCTTCTGCTCCCACATTCCTTAACACCCCCTCAGCTTCTGACTGGACTCAGGTATTCCTGCACAGGTAGCTCCAACAATTTTGAGCTGCTGCTGGGGACTGTAGAGGCAGCTGAATGCCAGATGGTGTGTGTGGTGCTGCAGGTCTGGTTGTGCTTTGTGGTGACCTTGTGGGGTGGTATTGAACACACAAACCAGGCTGGCCTCTAGAAACACCCAGCATTGCTCCCAGCCCAGCTTCAGCTGCCAGGAGAACCAAAATGTCGCTATGGGACACGAAATGAATGACATGCACACTGTCAGGTCATCAGGGCAAAAAGAGAGAGGTTTATTTTTCTACTTCGATTTTATAGATTTTGGACAATGACCAGGGACTGGACAATGAGGTTGACACCTCTCCAACCACACTGGTCAAACTAGAAGTCCATCAATTGTCCCTCCTCCATAGAGGAATGATAAACAACAAGAACAGTTTACCATAACATTACTTTTGTTTACATGAAAATCTGTGAGAAGCTCCACTACAAAAATGCAAACATCAGAGGGCTGAAAAAGATCCGGGCAACACCAAAACACCAGAGCCCAGCCATCCCAGCGCCAGAGCTCTCAACATGTGCATATAGACTCAGCCTCTCAAATAGTATTTGAATCACCAGCCTAGGAAGCAAATATTCTATTTCATGATAATGGTCGTTTTCAGCCTCCCATCCCATGAGGGACTTTTTTTTTCTTTTTCTTTTTTTTTTTTTTTTTTTAAACACTTGTCTTACATGCTTCAAAAGAAATTAAAGTTCCACTTAAATGAAAAAGAAAATGTGAACTTTATGGGAAATAAAAATTCAAATATTTCTTTCTCTACATTTCTAGCTATTTCAGGGCTAATTGCCTTTGAATTTGTAAATGCAGGTAATGAGAAGAATCCTATGTATATGGAATTGAAGAGAATATATGCAGAGCAAGTCAAGTACTTGATATCCAATTTAACTTGGAGTTGGATATCAACTTTAAATAAGCAAAAGGGCCTTAAGTTTTTTCATCATTTTATCCCTAGGGGATACATATCTGCTATGAACCTAATTAGCTACAGAACACCACAGATCCTCTAATGAACATTCCTGGGGTGGAATAGAGATGGATCATCAGCACTGCAGGTCCAGTGGGGTGACCAGACACTGCCCCACACTCTTCTTCAAACATTCAGTTGATGCTAAAGTTTGTGTTTAAACTGCTTTTCAGGTCTTTGGGATCACCACATAGAAGCAAATCACCAGTAGAAATACTTTACAATGAAAGCATAGAAGAAATTCCTCATGTAAAATTACTTTTCTGAGCAATTGTAGTGACATATAAGCTGCCACCTACCAACACTAACAGCATCTAGCAAGATGGTGAGCTAGACTTTGTCCACACCAAAGCCATGGCAGAAAAGGCTGTACTGCAGCTCCCACAATCACCCTTTGCAGCAAAGCAAGCAGCAGGTCCCATCAATACAATGGTCCCATCCTACACTGTGGTCCTACTGCAAGTCCTACTGCTCTGGTGGTTGGTGTAAACAGGTACCTGGCTTTACAGAGCATATAATAAATGGATCAGCTTCAGGGGAAATGCCAGTGTGAAGTTAGTGGCACTCTTTGCTTAGGAAAAGAAGTAAACTAGAAATAAAGCACTAATAAGAGACAAGGTCATTTAGCACATCTTTCCTAGCAAAAGCACAGCACAGACATTTGCCAGTGTCTAAGTGCAGCCTTCTAGGAATGGCTAAAATGGTTCTATATTGGTTAGTGCTACTTTGCCTAGTTGCTGGAGGCAGGAACTAGAAACCCCTGGTAGTCCTCATTGCCAGTTAGACCTAAACTCTGCTCATGCTGATACAAATAATAGCACACCATCCCCAGTGGGGCTCCTCCAGTTTAACAGGCACAAGGAGAAGCTGCTGCAAAAAATGGAGCATCCTTGTCCTCAATCTCTTTTGCACACTGAATTATCTTGAGCACCTTCTGCCCCTTCCATTCAGAGTAAGAAATGGGATTATGCTGCTTTGCCCAGCAGTATCACTTCATTCCATTGATCAGGCTCTGCAAACAATGCAATTATCTCAGAAGGGAATGCAGTGAGCCCTGGTTTTGCAACTTCCACTTATTACTGAGGAGCATCAAACTACCCAGCCATTTTCTTGCAGCCATCTTTAAAAAAGGCAATGATCTCAATGTGCTGCTAACCTAATGAGGGCTGTGTGTGACAGAGCCATAGATACATTTTCTCACCAGCCTAATGAGCAAAGTGACAGACAGTGAAACAGTTCACACTTGAGTAATTTTCTAGTCATCAGCAACTGCAGTGTTCATGGGAGCAGAAGCCAGAGAGGGGACAGAGAGCTGTGCAATAAATACACACTGGCTCCATTGGCCAGAATAAGTTATCACTAGGATAGAGGTCTTGGGGCAAACTCCCTTAGGAAATTCAAACAAAAAGAGTCAATTTAAGGCATCTCTAACAGTGCATTCAATTAAAATTAAATTTAAAATGTAGGATCAGCTGTTGGGCTGTTAGGCCACCTGCCCAAAGGAAGAAAAAAATTAGAGATGTAACAAACCTTTACTCCTGATGTCTGCAAGCTGCTTGTGAATCACTGAGTGGTAACAGCTTCTCACAAGCATCCATTCAGCACAAAGTCCAGTTCCCCTTTGTCTCCCACCCCAAGAAGGAAACCAGCAGCACGTAGCTCATTATCCACATTGACAGCAAGCGTTTGTGTGACAAATGCTGTCCTTCTTACATTTTTAATGTACTGGCTACTTCTCCCAGTGAAACCATTATTTCTCAAAGGAATGTAACTATGAGCCAAGCCTTGGAACATCCACTGGCACAGGCTCCAGGATAGATCCCACAAGGAAACAGCAAAAGCCATTCAGAGCTGTGCAGTTCTCCAGGCACTGTTAGTGCACCCAGCACCTCCCACTGCCCTGATGATCAAGTACAGAAGTGAAGAGACAAAGCCCAGGTCCAAGGGAAGGAGCCATTCCCAAAGATGGGAAGACCAACTGGTCCAAGAAGCATTTCACCTGCCAGTGGTGTGATCCAGGTCTTGAAGAGATGCACACCAGTTCTTCTTATACCTCCTTGATCCCTCTCCTTGGACATTGCCATTTTTACCACTGATAAAATATGCCTACCTCTCTTCTTTCATCTCTCAGACGAAGAGAGGAGACATTTGATGCTGCTGGGACAAATAAAGCAGCAGCTTCAGAGTCCACCTCTCTAATGCCAAAGCTGCCCCCCTGCAAACTGGCCTGGCTCTCTAAGCAGAAGGGGTGTCAGGAAATAAAGAGTCTTGTGGTTCCTCACCTAAATCCTTCTGCTGTGACCATTCCTGCCACATATGGGAACCAACATGTGGGCAGAGGGACAAGTCCTGTAAACATTGTAACTGTGCTGGAATCTCTCCATGGAGAGCTATGGACATGCTTTAGAGGTGCAGCAATCAGGTCTGGCAGAGCTCATGCTGCCCGTCAGATCTGGTGCTGCTTCACCAGAGCAGCAGTGATCACTGCAACTCTTTCTTTGAGCTGCCCTGTGGGAATTGGTTGATGCTCAAAACCCCTAAACTGCACCAGTCTCAGTCAGCTTCAGTTCATGGGGCTTCCTGGGCAAGTCCAGGGGTTAAAGGGTGCATCAAAATACCTCTCAATGACCTCAGCAGCCACAGATGAGCCCTGGTGCATTCAGTCTGACCCTGCAAGAGGCTGGAGACAGCACATGTCTCAGACTCTCCCACTGAGGGCAGAGCAGCTCCCTGGCAGAGCTCGTGAACAGTGTTACTTAGCTAATTCTCACAACTCAGTAAGTCATTTCTGCCCAGATTTTCAGGCTGAAGGACTTGCCAGGAGCCACCAGAGGCACAGGTGCAATTAGCCAGGAAGCAAACTCAAAGGTCTGGGCTCTGCTCCTCAGCATGGGCTGCTTGGCCAAAACCTATTTATGCAAACCCACTGTGAGCTTGGCTGAACCATTGTTTTGTCTGACATTTCTCCTTGCACATGTGAAAGAATCCCCTTGGCCTGTGAGAGAAGGCCTGTGGTCCAGGAGGTGAATGGGCTCTGAGTCAGGTGCCTCTGTTCCAGTTTCTGCTTCTGCTTCCTTGGGTCACCCAAGGAAGGGTATTTAAACTCATTGCACCACATTTGTCATGTTATAAGAACTCCAAATTTATCCTAAAATGTTTTCTCAGCTGGGGATAAGCCAATAAACACTGGGATCTTTTAAAATTAAGGAATTCAGTGCTTATCTCTGCCTGACTTTCACTGGGGATCAGCATTCAATTCCTTTAAGATATTTTAAAGATCCTTTTCTAGAAAAAGAAATTGGCATTTATGGGCACAGCACAAATATTAAACTACTTTGAATAACTCTCCATGTGGAATTGCTCATGTGCAATAAAAATGACAGTGTTTTCCAGTATAAATAATCACTCATTTCTTGAAATCATAAATCATTCACCTTTTGAATTATTTGGGTGTCAAGGGATAAACTGTTAAATCTATATTTAGTATCTACCTCAAAGTTCTGCCTGGTCATCAGAAGTACTACACACCCTTCAGCTGGGAGAATTTGTACCTCAGATCCTTTGGACAAAAGTGCTTAAATTTGAACTTACATGCTTACATTTAAAAACTTCACCCAACATTTAACAGTACTGAAAATCAGTTTAAAGCAGTTTTGAGCATTTTCAAAAATTACACAGTGGAAGGTGTTCCAGGGGAAAATGCCCATCACAGATATCCTGGAACACAAAATCCTGTCTCTGGCCATAGCACCTATGCTATGGATCACTCAACAGAGGCAGAGAGTGAAAAAAGCCAGGATTGGGGTTGAAATCAGCCAGTTGTTCCAGGGAAATGGGACATCAGGATGGGACAGAGCCTGTGATGCAGCTCTGCAAAGGAGAACTGCACCACCTTCGTGGTAGGAGATGCCAGCCCACAGTGTAACCCTCACCATTAACATGCTGGATTTAACAGGTCTGTGCACCAGTAAACAAACTGCAGCCCAGGTGATTTCAATACCCTGAGTCATTTCAGTGTCTGCATAAAAGTCTGTCCCAGATTAGGTGTGGAGCAAATTTTTCAGAGGGACCTATATGAAACTGTTCCAGTCCCTGAGTAGAGATGGACACACAGAATCTGTCAAAAAAATATTCATCCAACCAGAAAGCGTCAAGAAGATTTTATACAGGAAAAAAGATTTGAAGAAACTCAGTGGTTAAGGGAATGTTCATTTTACTTTGTAATTCACCTTAACTGATCCTGTATGTGAACCAAAACTCCTGAGACAAGAAATGTGTGCAAAAGATATAAACCTGTGAAATGGTGGGACAAATAGTTTCTCCTCCTCTAGTAAAATGAAACACCAGCTACTTGGGAAAAGAATCCATGTGCCAAATCTGTAAATATGCTCTATCTCTTTTTATGCTGCTGCTATAATTAATGTAAGAACCTTTAAAATTCCTATCTGATACTTACACTTGTTATAGCAACATATTTAATTCCAGAGCTACATCCTTTAGCAGATTCTTTTACTTCATTCAAATTACTAATCGTTTAGATTCTCTCTGAAAGTCTTTCCTCCCTCACTCCCCATGCATGCTTAACCTAATTAACTATAAATGAGAAAAAATGCTATTCACATAAAAAGAAAATGTTAACCTATAAATTATCCAGTGCTCCCTCCCGAGGCTGGCAACGCCTCTCGCAGAAAAGCTCAAATGTTGGTGCAATATTCTTGGCTTCCTATCCAGCTTCTGCCACCCAAAATCATTTTATACAACACATTACTCTGCCATTTTGTACATCTGGCAACATTTACTGATACTAAGTCCTCTCCCGTGTTTTCAAGATTACACGAAGGAGGATTTCTAGGATGATTAATTGGAGAGAGAAAACCATTCCTTTATACTTCGAGGAACATTTGCAGAAGACTAATGGTCACTTATGGAAATATGGCCTCTTTATACCCATTAATGTCATCCAGTGCTCCCTGTGGGTCACACAATTAACCACCCCTTTGTGTTTCTTTGCTGCCATCATCCAAAATCCTCTCAGTTGTTGTCATCCATTGAAAATCTTCTGCTTTGCCATGGCCAGATCAAAAGCACACTCAGGTTTGTGGGACTGAGCCATCTAAGAGACTTACTTTATACATCTCTCCTCAAAATACATTTTTTTTCCAGAGGTTCTCAACTTCATTTTGCCAAATTTGACTCTGACAACCATTTCCAAATGTATTCGAAAACCCAAATAAAAAGTAGAGAGAGACAGTCCTTTATTTTCTAATTCTACTCCCATCCTTTTGTGATTTTATTCATCCCACTCTCCAGTGGTGATGGAAAGGGCTTTGCTGTGCCAAGCACAATATAATTCTGATCCAGAGCTAGAGCTCCAGAGTACTGTTGTACCTGATTGCTACTGTCCCTAGTGTCACCATTATTTGGAATTATAACAGTCCCACTGAAACCTGACATGACAGATCCCTGTCCAGTAAACCTGTGCCCAGGTACCAGGTCACATCATGGGCACCACCAGGGATGCTGGGGCATCACCAGGGCCCAAGTGAAGACTGGCACTAGGCACAGTGCTTTGTTACAGTTTCCTTTGCTACCCCTGTAACCTGTTCCAGGTATTTTATGAGTGAAAAAATATCAACATTGGGTATTTTTTCCCTCGATATCAAAAAACACAAACCCAAACACAGCAGAAAATGGGAGAGAAAAAGGAGAAATGAGGGCAACACTGATAAAACCAGGGAGAAATGCTAGATCAAAACACTCTAAGTTAAAAAAAAGAGACAAATTGTTTATCTGTTCATTCCCAATTCCCTGAAATTGTCTCCATTTTTGATGGAGCTTGATCACAAGCTGAGAAGAGATGGGCTTTCCAGCTGTGAGGAGACAGCCTCATACCAAAACAGGAAACAATCATAACCTGCTTGCCATGCCTGAATACAGTAAAAGAAAATTTCAGGAACAAACTGCTGGCATTTTGCTTTAGCTTCCTGCATAGCAAAATCAGGACAGATTTAATGAGTGTGTGTGCATTATATGGAGCAGGAAACACTGTCACCATTACATAAATTAGTTGAAATTTTTATACATAGATGATTCTGCCAAAATATTCTGATTAAAGTTATGTGTAAAATTCAGGAGAAGATAAAGCCATCTGATTTCTTCTTACTTTACCATTGCTTCAGGATGATTTACAGCACTTTAGCAGAGAATTACAAAAGCCATCCATGTATATTCACTCATATTTTTACTAATTTTACTCTAATTTTCCCACAGGCAATCAAGTGCTCTTTTCTGTGGTCACTCCAAAGACTGAATCAGCACCACAGAACGTTGCAGATGGACCCCCATCACACTCATCCACCCTGCTCTCTCCCCACAATGTCACCCACCCTTAATACCCACATTTTGTGTTCCCTGAGCTGCTCTGGTTCATCCATTCCCTGTCTCCTGTTTCCCATCAGAGGCTGAGCCCATTCCTCCAACCCTCACCAAGGGAACATCAGCCACTCCTGCCTTTTCCACAAACCCCTCATCCCAGTGCCTGCACAAACCCCAGTTGCTTCCTTTCCTGTTCACTTGCCAAAAATCCCTTTCATCAATGGGTTTGCAGCACTACAGTTGCTTAGAATTTTAGTTAATTGGTACTAATTATAGTTAAGAGTAACTAGAGGCTCATTCACAGGGGGGAGGGAGGGCTGAAGGGGGAGAAATATAATTCAGTATGCTTTCAACTCTGTACACACACTTAGCTGAGCAGGGTTAATAAGAGCATCAGCCTGGCTCCCGAGCACACAGGAGGTAAATAGAAGCCATTTTTCATGTTTTATTCTGCAGCCACACTTTTACCATGGCCCGTTTTACAAGTGAGGTAAATGAGTCATAGAAAAAGCAAGTAGCTTGACCAAGGCTTTGCAGTAAGACATCGGCAACACAGAGAGAGCACTGCAGGAACTACTTTCCAGCCCACTTGGTCCTCATGGGAACGAAATCTTGCCTTATTTTTATTATCATTATTCCTGTGTAGCAGCTACCCTCATCTGCAGGATCAGAAATTTTAGGCTGAGCTGTGGCACAGCTGCACAATTGAATTTGAATTAATCAATCTTTAATCCCTTATTAGGTAAACACCACAAGAAGAAAATATCTGAGGGAAAGAAAACTTCTATCAGAAATGAAATTATTACTTGAGAGGCCAACACCCTGCATCAGTTTGCAACTGATAAGATTCAATATGCAGTTGTGAAAAAATATGAGAAAGTCTATTAGGAGACACTTAGGTGAATATTGTGTTCCAACCTTTAAAATCCAAGCTGTGCCTTAAGATTGTAACTATCTTTTTGCTCCAGAACAAAGAAAAAAAATAAAAAAAACCTGAAAGGCACAACTATTAAGCAAGGATAAAGGTTGAGTCATAAGCAAATGTCATGTTATAGATTTACCTACCAACAAGAAGGCAGCGGGGTTCAGGTCAGAGGTTAATGAAAGACATCCAAAGGTCATTTGGTGATTATGTGAGAGCATGAGTTTAATAGGGCACGGGGACGACAGACACTGACAGAAGATTTATACCAGAGGTGATGACACCGCTCCGAGTAGTGCTGATAAAAAGAGCCCCAATATGGGCCTGAACAGAATGATGAATGGTGCACAGGGCTGCTCACACTTCTCATTATAAGCTCCTTCACTCATGGTGGCACTTAGCAGCGTTTATTTACTGGGGTTTGATGGTACTGAGCAGAGGCACAGTATATCTAATACTTTAAATGCAGACTTGCCATATAAAAATGAAACAAGAGATAAGATTAGACCATTGAATAATTGCCCAGCTTTCCTGCAGAGATTATATTCACCAGTGCTAACATTATTTTTTTCCTAATGTTCTAGTGTACGAACAGCTCAAGTGAATTAATTTTCTAAGGCAGAAGGTCAAAGGAAAGTAACTGATAAGCGTTGTGCCTGCTATAGAATATCACTTTACAATATTCTCGCCTCCTCATTTATCAGATAGAGAGGAAGAGATAATATAATAAAGGTATATAAACATATTTTTTGTCACCACGAATTTAGTTTTAGTTGTCCCAAGTGCTATTTTTCCTTGTGGCTCTTAGTAGGAAGAGGATCAGAGAAGTCAGGCAAAAATGTCAAAATTAAAAAAAACCAACTCCACAAAAAAACTAACAACAAACCTTAAGACCAAACCCAAGGAAAACTGAGACCTGATAAATAACATGCACTGCACCAAGAAACTCCTTTTCAGACTGTTATATATTTATCAAACCACTGGAGTGTGAATTTATGAATAAGTCTTATCATCTTTCAGGCAGCAGGCACAATAAAAATTAGAACTACAGAAAATTGTGGGTATTAGGAAAGGTTATTTCTATCAGTTCATGTATGCCTGTAGATGGGAATGTCACAGAAGGAAGTTCTGCACATCTTTCCACTCACACCTTCACCCAGAGACACAGCAGCGCTGCCTGACGTCATATTTAACATTTAGCTGCACATGCAGCAACACAAATAAATTCTTACTCAACCAGGAGGTGTTGTAAATAGTGCATGCAATTTTAAGAGGTGGAGAGCTGTAACATTCCGAGCATCCAGTATCACCCTTCTCCAGGATAATTCATTTAATTACCTCGCCTGTGCTGCCCTCATTTCTACTTCCCAATGCATCTGTGTTTTACACTTGCAGTGCCTGAATATGTGATAAAAAGGAAAAAAAAACCCCTTACCTGCATTTCAGATAGAAAGAAATATCTCCTGAGTTACCCTGAAAATCACACAGTGGGTATCTAATACCTGAAGGGCATCTGAAGGCCCAGTAGATCCCTCAGGATAAAGGGCTCCAGAAAACCAGATGTATGTCAGGCAAAAGTTGCTGAAGTGTCACATCTAGTTAATGGAGAGAAGAATTACAGTCACTTACACCTCTGCTTGACTAGGAAGAGTGAAAAAAGAAAAACAAATGTAAACAACACCTTCTCCCTGTGCAGCACATGAGACCTGTGCACTGTGTGAGCCAAAAGGGAACACAAGAGGGGCTGGCTTTGTCCCAGGCTCTGCAGCATGGCAAACTCCAACCTGAGAGGAAGAAATGTCTTTTGTTACCAATCCAGGTATTCCACCAACTCACAGCCCTGATACAAGTCACAGACTGGAATTTCTCAGTCATCTCTGTCATCTATGCCCAGAGCAGATGAAAAAAAAAAAA
>VXBB01019030.1:0-10460 GCA_013399915.1 Illadopsis cleaveri
GTGTGTTTTCTGTGCTCACCACGAGCAATGAAGCCTATGTAGCATCACTCTTGTCTCTGCATTTCCTGGAATAGTGCGAACACAGAAGGCAGATCTGGGTGCCTGCGTGGGTTTTTCTGGGGCTTTGCTTGCAGCAGGAGACTTGTTTGTTTTCTCTGGTGTCAAGGAGGAGAGAAGCTCATGTAGCATCGCTCTTGCCTCTGCCATGCCTGGAACAGTGCAAAGGCAGAAGGCAGCACTGGGTGCCTCAGAGGGATTTTCTGTGGCTTTGCTTGCAGAAAGTGCCCTGTGTGTTTTCTGTGCTCTCCAGGAGGTGAGAAGCTCGTGTGACACCGGTATTTCCTCTTCTATGCCTGGAACCAGGTGAAGGCTGCAGGCAGATCTTTCTCTTTCTCTCTTTCTCTGTCTCTCTCTCTCTTTTCTTCTTTCTTCGTTTCTTTCCTGGAGCGAGGTGCCCTTATCCTCTCAAAATTACTGCCACCTCACCTCTACCCTCTACAGCTTGGGACTAGCCTGAGTCCTTGGTTGTAACAACTTTGATCGGTTGGAAATCCTGCAATGTTCTTAATTTTAGGAGGCTGAAGTCCAGTCCTGGCCACAGGTCCCGGGACACAAACGGTGATCCTTTTCCATGGGAAGCACAACTCACTCCCCCAGGTTCCTGATGTAGGTTTTGAGGAGGCGTTTGGCACTCCAAGTGCAGCCAGAGTTCAAGCTTGTGGCTGCTTTTCTCTGGGAGAAATCCTGCACCATTCATAATTTAAGAAGGCAGAAGCCCACCTGCAGGAGTACAGGCATCTGGACAGATAATCAGTGTGCTTAAGCAGAAGCCAAATTTATTGTTTACATTAAGCTACAGTTATGGACTCTAATCTGCTTGTTCTCGTGTTCACGCATCATTTGATTGGTTGCCTCGCCTTGTCCACATGTCCGGCACGAACCCTTCAGGACGCATAATTGGTCAAAGTCCATCATCATGTTGTGCCTCCTTTATCTAGGTTTTGCATTCTTGGTAGTCAGTTTCTCAGGCTCTTCTTCTCTTATTTTAGCCCTATTTTTCTCAGTAACCATGACAAATTCCTGAGGGTTTTGATAACAAAACTACAGGTGGCTTGATAGGATTACCTACAAACAGTTTGGCTGGTACACAGAATGGCGTAAGTTATACAGATACGTTGCTACACCCAGCCACAGGCCCCTGGACATGAATGGTTGGCCTTTTCCATGGGAAACAAAGCCCACACCCTCCCAGGCTCCTGATATCAGTTTGGAGGAGGCATTTGGCAGTTCAGTCGTAGGTCTGCAGATGGTAGCCTCGTGACAGTGGCTCCTTAGCCAAGCGCATGCACCAGGGGTCTGAACCTGAGGTTACTCTCATACTGAGCAGGATTACTATTTGTTGGGGGTTAGATTTATTTCTTTTTTGCTTATATAATTTTTTCCCATAAGTTGCTAGGAAACTAACTACTGGATACTTATTGGTACTTAAGCAGAACAAAGGGGCCAAAGGAGAGGAGTTGTAGCACCTGGCTACATTTCTTTGGGTCTCTGGGAGTTTCTCTCAGAGGGGAGAGATAAGACATGTTTTGAGGGCAGGTAAAAGACAGGGCTGGAAGCAGCTTCATTCTCTTGCTCTCGGCATTGGAGAGAGTATCGTTATGATTCAGGATGGATCATGCAATGACACGTAGAACTCTGATTTCTTCAGGGGGCATTATAGCGAAGTTTATTGAAAGACAGATTCTTTATATACAATGCTTCGGTACAATGAATAGGATTGGTCCTTCAAGGCACCACCATTTTGTAAACATCTTTACCAGTAAACAAGTTGGAAAAACACCAGGTGCCAGGAGGACAGTATCTACAAGATTGCTTTGTGTTCCTCCTTATGATTTCCCAGACCAGACTGAGAGAGTTCTGTACTTGGCTTTCCCACAGGCTTCAAGGCACTACCTGGAGCCTAAGAATCCATGTTCTGACCACTGTTAATTTTTACAAAGAGAGAACAGCCAGGCAGCTGCTTGCTGCGGGACGAGTTCACTGTCACCACCATGTCCGGTCCTGAGAAATCTACCATCAGCTGCTTGTGTGCCCCAGAATTCTGAGCTGGCCTCCTCCTGCCCTGCTGGGCCGGCCCTGTCCTGCCGCCACTGCTTCTTCAGCACTGCTTTGAGGCTTTTTGCTAGGCTGTGGCCCCGCACTCCCTCTGCTCTGCCAGGACATCCCTGCCATTCCAGTTACCACCGTGGCGCTTCTGATATATCTCATCCACCAGCCCAGGATTTTCCACTGTTCCAACTTGGTGCTCTCAGAGTCCCACAGGGGCACTGAGATCAGACTGCCCCGGGCTTTGTGAAACAAAGCCCCTCGAGGTTCCTGGTTCTGTTTATTATTAATGGTGTAGTTGTTGTTCATTTGCCTTGTTATACATACTAGTAAAGAACTGTTACTCCTGTCTCCATACCTCTGCCTGAAAGCCCCTTTAATTTTCTAAATCATAATTTGGAGGGAGAAGATTTGAATCCTCCTTGCTGGGGGAGGCCCTGCCCCTCCCTAGCAGACACATGTCTTTCAAACCAAGAGACTATTGCAACAACACATCATCAGTACGGTAAAGCTAACCTGTCTCACGACGGTCTAAACCCAGCTCACTGGGTTCCTATTAGCGAGCTCCCTATTAGTGGGTGAACAATCCAACGCTTGGTGAATTCTGCTTCACAATGATTGGAAGAGCCAAAATTGAAGGATCAAAAAGCGGTGTCACTATGAATGCTTGGCTGCCACAAGCCAGTTTTCCCTGTGGTAATTTTTCTGAGACCTCCTGCTTAAAATCCAAAAAGCCAGAAGGATTGTGAGGCCCCACTTTCACAGTCTGTATTTGTACTGGAAATCAAGATCAAGTGAGCTTTTGCCCTTCTGCTCCATGGGAGGTTTCTGTCCTCCCTGAGCTAACCTTAGGCCACCTGGGTTACACTTTGACAGGTGTACCGCCCTAGTCAAACTCCCTGCCTGCTGCTGTCCCTGGAGCAGATTGCGGCTGGCGTGTGCCAGCCACTTAGCACCAGAAGCAAGAAGCCCCCTTGGGGCTTGCCCCCTGCCTCATTGGGTAAGTGAAAAAACGATCAGAGTAGTGGTATTTCACCGACGGCTGGGACATGCGCCCAGCTTCCCATTTATTCTACACCTCCCATGTCTCTTCACAGCGCCAGAGCTTGCTTGCCGTCAGCCACAGTAAGGCAGAGGGTGGGCAAAAGGGGGGGCCAGCGGCACTCACCACAGCTGGGAAAATCCACAGGAAGGGTCTGGTGTGCATCCAGAGTCTCCACCACACATGCATGTGCACTCCAGCACCCGGGCGGGCCACGTGGAACTCACTCACCCTCGCACGGCACCTTGTCCAGCCACAGCACACGCCTAGCCCCATTTCACACCCCAGCCTGACCGACCCAGCCCTTAGAGCCAATCCTCATCTTTAGTTATGGATTCAGCTTGCCAGCTTCCCTTATCTACATTGTTCCAACATGACAGAGACTATTCACCTTGGAGACCCCCTGTGAATATGAGTATGGCCCAGCGTGAGACTTACACCCTCTCCCCTGGATTTTCAAGGGCCAGTGAGAGCTCACCAGAAGGCACCAGAATCATGACACTTTCCAAGGCATGGGCCCCTCTCTTGGGGAGAATGCATTCCAGGGCACCCAGCCATTTACAAAGAAAACTCTCTTGGGGACTCCTGCTGGCTTCTCCGGGATTGATTGCATCACTGCACTGGGTGTCTCGTGGCACCCGTCTCTGCTACTCCAGATTCAGGGATCTGAACCCAACTCCCTTTCGATTGGTTGAGGGCAATGGAGGCCATTGCCCACCCTTTTGGACTGGCACTTGCCTATCACTTAGGACCAACTGACCCATGTTCAACTGCTGTTCACATGGAACCCTGCTCCACTTTGGCCTTCAAAGCTCTCATTTGAATATTTGCTACTACCACCAAGATCTGCACCTGTGGTGGCTCCACCCGGGCCCATGCCCCAGGCTTCGAGGTCCCCTGCAGGGGCCCTCCTACTTGTCACGGCCTAACCCCCATGTGCATCACACTGTCAGCAATGGCCAGGTATGGGCCCAACGGTCCAGCACTATCCATTTTCAGGGCTAGTTGATTCAGCAGGTGGATTCCTTAGTGGATTCTGACTTTCGTAGTCACCGTCCTGCTATCTAGATCAACCAACGCCTTTTCTGGGCTCTGATGAGTGTTGGCATTGGGCATCTTAACCCAGAATTCAGTTCATCCCACAGTGCCAGTTCTGCTTACCAAAAGTGGCCCAAAAGCACTCGCATTCCACAGCATGGTTCCATGCCAGCGAGCCAGCCCCCTTACCCATTGAAAGCTTGAGAACAAGTTGAGATTGTTTCAGCCCCAAGAACTCTAAGCATTCACTTTATATGGGTGTCCGAGGCTGCTTCCGGCTAGCTCACTCACCGGGTCCGCATTCAGGGGTACAGCATTGGACCTTTTAGTTTTGGTGGGTCTGAACCTCAAGCAGAAGTGTGGCAAAGGGCGTGGAAGAAAGGAGGACTCTCACGTGGGTAGTAACCAGGTTTTATTCCACCTGGAGGGCCCACCTGAAAGTGAGGTTCCCTTCTCAAGTCTCAGTTTAAGTACAGGGGGTATGGAAAAGGGTATGGGGTAACTTGGACCAATCCCAAAGGGAGGGAGTGACACAGAACACAAAGGACAGGTAGTAGGACAATTCTATGCATAAAAAGGGGAGTGGGGAGCTTGAGAACTTGCTGGATCACTCTGAACCCCTACTAGAACTTTGCAAGCTTTAGGGCGGGATGGCAGGGTGATAGACAGGACTCATACCTCGGGACAAACCATACAGGGGTTTAACATGGGGGTACAGGGACAAACTATTACAAAACAGATAACAAAGGCATACAGAATTTTGGGAAACCCAAAATGCACACTGCAACATCGCTTTACCAGGTAAAACTGCCCATTGCCAAGTGCCAGCTATCCTGAGGGAAACTTCAGAGAGAACCATCCACTAGATGGTTCAATTAGTCTTAGNAAAGTGGCCCAAAAGCACTCGCATTCCACAGCATGGTTCCATGCCAGCGAGCCAGCCCCCTTACCCATTGAAAGCTTGAGAACAAGTTGAGATTGTTTCAGCCCCAAGAACTCTAAGCATTCACTTTATATGGGTGTCCGAGGCTGCTTCCGGCTAGCTCACTCACCGGGTCCGCATTCAGNAGAGAGAACCATCCACTAGATGGTTCAATTAGTCTTAGTTTGACTAGACCCAGGTCAGATGACCGATTTGCAAGTCAGGACTGCTACGGACCTCCACCACAGTTTCCAGTGGCTTCGTCCTGCCCTGTCCTGTTCACTATCTTTCGGGTCCTAGCACAGACACACACACTCCAGCTCCCTGGCCCTGTGAGGGGGCGGTGGGCGAGATGGGCTGGTGGTGTTCCCAGGGCTGCCAGGCATGACACGGGCCCCAGGATCCCATCTCAGCCAGTGTGTGCCAGCCCTGACCTTCATTGTGACACGGGCTTTCAACAACTGACTCACATACATGCTAGTCTCCTTGGTCTGTATTTCAAGATGGGTCAGGTGGGGAACCGACATGGCCGTGGACCCTGGACGCCTGAGCACAGCCCATGAGCCCAGCTGGGCGGTGCTGCACAGTTGGGGCACACTGAGGACAGTCCACCTGGTTGACAGCGGCGCCAGAGGCCGGCGGGCCTGGCCCCTGCACCCTCACGCAAAATGCTGCGCTGTGAGGATGACGCCCCCTGGAGGGAAAGCGACACCTCCCGTCACAATGCCACTGATGGAGGGGGAGGAGAGCATGGCAGTGGTCCTCTCCCTCAGCCCTGGGATTTGGTGAGACCTGCTGCCCTGGGACTCTAACACTCGCTGCCACTCGCGCAGCGCTGGGCCACCTGCCTGCCAGAGGCCTTCCCAACTAACCCAGAACCGGTCACGGTGTACCACCACGGAGGAAATGTACCCAGACAGGACCAGTTGCCAGCCAGGTGGCAGTCCCCGCACTGGCCCGCCCCCCTCGCCCACCTTCACAGGCAGGTGCCCAGGGAATGGAGGGGAGGCGGAGGCAAGGATACGCCGAACCCGTGCTGGCTGACTGCAACTTGCCGGGTTGAATTCTCTAGGCGGACTGCAGAAGCCCCATCTGTTTACCTCTTAACAGTTTCACACCCTCTTGAACGCTCTCTTCAAAATTCTTTTCAACTTTCCTTTATGGTACTTGCTGGTATTTAGCCTTACATGGAGTTTACTACCTGCTTTGGGCTGCATTCCCAAGCAACCCAACCCTGAGAAGCACTGGGCCTGGCGCACTGGGAGGCTGCTACCAGCCTCACACTGTTCATGGGCTGTGGCCTCAATCACAAGGACTTGGGTTCCCTGAGAGCACCACTGGAGAGGGGGGCTTCTGTATGCCACATGTGCCCCTCACCACGGGGTGGGGATTCGGTGCTGGGCTCTTCCCTCTTCCCTCTTCCCTCTTCCCTCTTCACTTGCCATTACTGAGGAAATCCTTGTTAGTTTCTTTCCCCCCATTGACTTATATGCGTAAATTCAGTGCGTTGCCATGTCGAATCTGAGGTTGCAAGCCCAAAGCTTTGCCGCACCACTGGTGCATTCCCAGAAGAAGCGCGCCGATGGACAGTTGGCCAGCTCTCCACCTCACTCTCTACCCTCATGCCCACGCGCCAGAGGAAGAGAGTGAGACATGGAGACAGAGACCCTATCCCAGACACAACTGAAAAGGAGTGTGGCAGAGACGGCCAATAGCCATCACGCCATCAGGAAGGGCGTGCAACTCCCCAGTGGTAACAGCCAAGGCTGGCATCAGGGGGCCAGCCGAGTAGTGGGCATGTGAGATGCCATACATGGCAGGCCAGACAGTCCGGCAACACAGCATGCACCAGTCCCACTGGCAATGATCCTTCTGCAGGTTCACCTACAGAAATCTCGTTATGATTTTTACTTCCTCTCAACAGTCAAGTTCAACCATCTTCTCAACACTCCAGCAGAGCATGGCCAACCCTGTCAGGGATGATCTAAGGACTTCACTAAACCATCCAATTTATAGTAGCAACTGGTGGTGTGTACAAAGAACAGGGACTTAATCATGCGAACTTATGACCCGAACTTACTGGGAATTCCTCGTTCACAGAAAAGAATTGTAATCCCCAATCCCCATCATGAATGGGGTTCAACGGGTTACCTACACCTGCTGGCGGAGGGTAGGCACAAGCTGAGCCAGTCAGTGTAGCGCGCCTGCGGCCATGGACATTTAAGGGCATCACATTGCTCAATCTTGGGTGGCTAAATGCCACTAGTCCCTCTAAGAAGTTGGACGCCAACCGCTCGGGAGTGGCGTAACTAGTTAGCATGCCAGAGTCTCATTTGTCATCGGAATTAACCAGACAAATCGCTCCACCAACTAAGAACGGCTATGCACCACCACCCACGGAATTGAGAAAGAGCTGTCAATCTGCATATCCTGTCCGTGTCCAGGCTGGGTGAGGTTTCCCTTGCTGAGTCAAATTGAACCACAGGTTTCACTCCTGATGGTGCCCTTCTGTCAATTCCTGTAAGTTTCAGCTTTGCAACCATAGTCCCCCCAGAACCCAAAGACTTGGGTTTCCCAGAAGCTGCCTGGCGGGTCATGGGAGTAATGCCGCTGGATCATCAGTTGGCATCATTTATGGTCGGAACTATGATGGTATCTGCTCGTCTTTGAACCTCCGACTTTTGTTCTTGATTCGCAAAAACATTCTTGGCAAATGATTTCACTCTAGGCTGTCTTGCGCTGGTCCAAGAATTTCACCTCTAGCGGCACAATACAAATGCCCCTGCCCCCAAACTCGCCCCAAAAACCACCCAGAAATCACCCCAAAAATCACCCCAAACTCACTCCAAAATCAGCTTGGGCACACCCAAAAATCACCACAAAATCAACCCCAAATCACCCCAAATTTGGCTTTGGAACCCCAAAATCAGCTTTGGAACCCCAAAATCACCACCAAAAAAACCCCCAAAACCACTCTGAAGCTGCCCCAAAAATCATCCAAAAATAGCCCCAAATCACCTGAAAACTGGCTTGGGCACTCTCTCAAATGCCCAAATCACCCCAAATTTGGCTTTGGAACCCCAAAATCACCACCAAAAAAACCCCCAAAACCACTCTGAAGCTGCCCCAAAAATCATCCAAAAATAGCCCCAAATCACCTGAAAACTGGCTTGGGCACTCTCTCAAATGCCCAAATCACCCCACAAACTCCCAAAATCAACCCCAAATCACCCAAAAATGGGCTGCAGCAATCCAAAAATCACCACAAAATTGCCCCAAAATCATCCAAAAATTGCATTTGGCACCCCCTAAAACCATCCCCAAATCACCCCAGAATAGCCACAAAAATCACCACAAAATCATACCAAAAACACCCTTAAAATCACATCAATATCACTTCAAAATTATCCCAAATCACCCCAAAATCAGCTTCTGCACCCAAAATCCCCAAAATCGCTCCAAAAATATGACTCTCAGCTTTCTGAAGTCCTCTGGAAGAATCCTGTATGTGAAGCACCCTGGGAACAGGGTTTATATACCAGGGTTGGGCAATTCAGAGCCCTTTTCTCCCTTATGGGCTGAGGGTCTGGCCCTTGCCCTTTCCAAGGGCCATGCAGCTGCCATAGGTGCCTTTTTTGCACAGTTGTTTTTTGGGGTTTTGTTTTGTTTCATTTTTTTCTGGTTTTGTTTTTGTGTTTGTTTTAGTTTAATTTTTTAAATCAACTTCACCCTGCAGATTTGTGCAGAGCTCGTTAAGTCTATCTGACACTTGCCTGTGGTACTGCGGAGGTGGCCAAGTGGACCTTCCCCAAGCTGTTTGCAGACGAATCCACATCGGCCCAGGCTGGGGGTGCTCAGTGGCCGGTGAGTTTTGTTGACTGAACACAGTTCTGGACACTTCCCTTGGAGTGTCTCCAGGGAGGGAACGTTGGAGCTGCCACCACTCTGGTGTCACAGAGAGGGGAATGCTGGGGTTGCTCCACTCCTGCCCCAGCCCAAACAGCTCTGCCAGCGCCTCATAGGGACATAAAGGCTGAGCCAAAGGGTGAGAATTGCACAAGGGGAAGAGCTGTGAGGCAGACCCAGTGGAATCATCAAGTCCAGGCCCTGGTCCTGCACAGACAGCCCCAAGAACCCCAGCCTGTGCATCCCTGGGAGCACTCCTGGAGCTGCAGCATCCTCAAGGTTGTGAAGAGAGGGAGAGAGGAATTACAGTATATAAAAGGTGGAGACGCCATTTTGTGAGCTTGAGCCTGTGGTGGGCAGAAGGAGTTCCCCCCTTTGCTTTTTAAGTTTAATGGGCTCAAATTAAATTTTATTTACTCACTCCTGCCCAGGTTTTGAATCATTTATAACACTGGTGTTTGCTGGCACCAGCAGTGCCCAGATCAGGAAATTTCCTGGTGCCAGCACAGCTCAGGTCCAGCAATTTGCTGGCACAGAAAGCCAAAATCTGGCAATTTCCTGGTGCTGGCACTGGCAATGCCCAGATCTGGTACATTGCCAGTGCCAGGACTCCAGATCCAGCAAATTGCCAACACCTGCACTGCCCTGGTGCGGCATTTGCCATCACCGGTACCACCCAGATCCGGCAATTTCCTGCTGCTGGGGCACTGCGGTTGTCTGGCTGAGCAGGAAAGCTGACCCTGAGCCAGGAGATTTCCTTGGCTGCGGCGAAGTCTCAGCATGCAAAGACCTTCCCAGCACTGTACCCTGGACCAGGATGGGTTCTGCCACAGGAGCTGACCCTGCATTTCTTCTCCCAGGCAGCTTTAGGACACTGTCATAGGTTAACACAGTTTAATGGTTTTTTGGTTAATGGAATATCACCTTGCCAGGACTTTGTACTTTGTTTTAGAAAGGACAGGGACCCATCAAGGGCTAGTTCTTTGATTGGCATGTAATTTGACCACTAAGAAAACGGAATGTGACTTTTGGAAATACCCATATAAAACTGAAACTGGGTTAGAGAGCCCTCTCTTCCTCCCAGCTGGCTACAAGGTAACACCATAGGCAGCTGAGGAGGGCCCAGCTTAGGCCCCGCTGCCCCGGGGTGGCCGGGCCTGGCCACTCTCTGGGAGCCGCTGCCTGCAGAGGAGGCAGGGCTGGCTAAGCCCTTTTCTCCTGGCTGCTGGTAGCAGTGCTGCCGTTTGGGAGTGCTGGCCACATGCCAGCGGCTGCTGCAGAGGGAACTGGGCCATGGCTGAGCTGTGCCCTGGCCCTGGCTGCCCGCACTCCTGGCCCGGGGAGAGGATGGGATTCCCTCCCCACCCTATGCCAGGTCCCGGAGAGCAGCTCCGAGCAGCTCACACCATCAGATCACAGAATCACAGAATCACAGAATCACAGAAT
>VXBB01019032.1:0-66397 GCA_013399915.1 Illadopsis cleaveri
CCATTCACTTAAGACCTGGACTTCATGATCCTTGTGGGATCCTTCTAACTCAAAATATTCTGTAATTCTCTGAAATATAATATATAAATATATTTTAAGTGGAATGGCTCAGTAGAATGTTGCAGATCAGGATGGTCTTTTCATTAGATTGATGACTATTAAGTACATGATTATATCTCAATAATATATTATAAATTTGGAGCCCGGTTCAGTCCAAGAGGGTATCAAAAATGGGGATGGCTTTGGTGATAAGCTATATACTGAGGTATGAGGTCCAGTCTCTTAAACAACTTTACAGCAATGGGAGAAAGGAGGGGAACTAAAAGAAGCACTTCTTTCAGCATGACCATGAAAATCACCTGCAGCCTCTCATGCAAGTTGTAACAAAGAGAATCAATCAGCAACATTGATGTGCTTCTTTTATCACCTCTGGTATCCTTAGGCAGCACCTTCATTTTTCTGTCAGTGAGCAGAGTGTTTTCTAGGATGTATTTTATGTTTCAGTAATGGTTTACATTCAATCTGCTGTAATAAAGGCCAGATGATCAACTCTGTTATGCAAATGGAAGCATGGAGAGGGCAAGGAAGTCAGCAACTTGGAGTGGCAGAAGGAACAAATGCCATTCTGTTCATAGGGCTGCTTTTCTTTATCCCTTGACCTTTCAGTAGCTATTTTGCCTGCAAATTCTTATTCAAGGGGAAGGGTGCAGTCAGCTGGAAGGTGATGAATTGTGTTAGAAACCACTTCATGTCACAGCTGAGACTGATACTAAAGGTATCCAGTAACTAAAAGCCTTGGTACTTTTAGGTTTTTAGTGCATATAAACTCTCAATAGTTTAAGCAAACAGGTTGCAATGCATTGGTTGTTAAGACAGAGACTTATTTTAATGACATGCAAGTAAATCAGGTACCTATGCACAGGGAAAGAAATACAAACAATCTAAATGTAATTAACAGGAAATATACTTAATACAGGCTATAGTCTAGTTATATTTATATGTCATTGTTGTTTTACATTTGTCTTTCTAGAGATGTGAATGAAATATTTAACTAAATATTAGCCATACCCTTCAAAAGCAGGTCTGACTGTGGAGCTCCAGGGCTGAATCCGTTCTCTTCAGCATGAGCTAATAACCAAGCTCCCAGGAACTTGTGAGATAAGAACAGTTGTAAAGTAAGAGGTTTTCCTGACCAGCAGACTCATGTCTATATATCAAACTTCGTTTGACATAAAAATGATAATATAATATTTCTGCTATTTAAATATTACAAATACTAAAAATTATGTTATAAAATGTGTTTTGAAGATTTAATACTGGGTGTTAGAGATTCACTTGGGAGGCAAGCCCTGAGCCTGTATGGGATTAATGCATACATTTTTGATTTTCTTTCTTCTTTTTGGCTAGGATGGAGAAAGAATTCTGGAGAAAAACAAACAAAAACAAGCACCCCATGTGTGAATTAAAAAATTGATATATTGATAATTGTATATGTATGTATAGAATTAACACATTATTAAATTAAATAAAATTATTAACTCCATTGCATTTTTGGGAGGTAGGGAGATAATAATTCTATTTCTATGTGTGAGAATAGCATATTCAAAATCTTTTTCCCAGGACAACAAATTAGGTAGACTTACAGCCTCTGTTTTGTAATGTAAAAGCACTGGTTCTGTAATATCAAAGTTCTGAATACTTCCTGAGCATTGGGAAACTTCATACCTGACTTAAAATTCGTGGCAAAATCTTTCTGACATTTGTATCAATGCTCTTGATTCTCTTCTTCCACCAGTAGTCCTACTTCAGAGGATTAATTTCTGAAGTTTAGCCCATGTTGAAGGAAAATGCTTATGTATGTCTTATTATTCCTTCTCTTGCTAACATTTTGTATTTTTCCTAGGGCTACTTAGCCAGATTTTTTTAAGAACATTTTCCTTCTCACTCTGTATTGAGCTTGAAGTTTGTGGCTTCCATTTCACACCTAAAGAGGCATTTGCGTGTCTAAAACATTCTTTTTGTACATCTCACTGCCTTGATGAAAAGACATTACCTCTCCCTACAGCCCTTGCCTGCATGCCTCCTGAGAGAAAAAATGCAGACTATAATGACAGCACCCCACAACTGGCTCAACCTGGAAACCCTCACAGAAAAGATTTCCTTTACAGTGAGCCAATGTTTTGCCTAGTCTGACACATCAGGTTTTGGCCCTGTGCTTCTAATATAAAGCCCCTCCCAGAAGAACTGAATCAAAATATCTCAGATTAATCAATATCATGTTTATGTAGAAAACAGGCTTTTTGACCTTTTGGTAAGTGACCTACTAACAAAAGCAAGGTCTCAAAGGATTTACCCCTTCATGCTCAGTGTGGGGCAACAAGCCAGTGTAACATCTGCTCAGTATGCATTGCAAAGCAAATGAACAATGCTGACACCATTAATCAGCTTGTCCAAGTGAATAAAATTTCAAAAGCTGATGTAAGAAAGCTTGGCTTTAAAAGCAAACATTTCATGCAGATCTGCATGGGTTCATCTAATGATGAATTAGTTAACCCTGAGAGATGAAGAATGACTCCAGCCCTGTGTTTGAGGGGGCAGTGCATGTAAATCTGACAATGTACAAAGAAAGATTGTAAAGAAATTAGAGATATGGGAACTAGTTTTACAAAAATTGATCACCTGCCATCGATGCCTCAAACTTCAGTGTGTGATATTAAACACAATGAATAAAAACCACCTTGTTTTGAGTCCTATCCATAGGCTGCAAGCTGTGATTAAAAGTTTGTTTTTTCATCCACAGAACTGTTAAAATGCAGGTAGCATTTTTTTTTTCCTTTCCCTCCTTAGCTGGGCCACAGAGAGGAACTGTACCTCAAAGAGAAAAATTACCTGGAATTAATTTCAGTGGAATAGATCAAAGCAGTGCAGCAGCAATTTAAAACTGGGGTTAAATTATGAGTGAAAACTGAGGGGAAGTCAGTAAAAGGAGCTGATACTTCCATATTAAATGAGGAGTAGAACATTTGTCATGGAAAGAGAAGGTAGAGAACACTGACACATGGAAGCTACAGAGACAATGTACAGATGGAAAAAGTCTCCACTAGCCAGCTTAAAAATGTAGTTCCTATTCCATTGCTTTGTCAAATCTGCTTTTAAAAGTCCAAGACTTTTCTGCTTCCAAGATTCCCTTGGGAAGATGTCTCCAGACTGTAGTATATTTTGGTCTCAGTGTATTTTTTCTTGATATCCTTTTTTTAAAAACCTCATTTTCTTCCCATAATTACTAACACACTCATTTGGAATATACTAAAAATTCTCCTCCCTCAGTAACCTTCACTGCCTTTTTGTTTAGGACCTGATTCTCTTATGTCTTCTGAGGATATCATGCCCAAAACTTACTCTATTGGAAATGATCAGGATTATTGAAGGGGCAGGGCTCTAGCCTTAAAAAATAAACTGGGCATCACTGGATTAGGTAAAATGTGTCTTCAAAAAACCTCAGACAAATGTTTTTTTGTTGTAGAGAAAAGACTGTATATGGAATGCATCAGTCTCTTAATCACTATAAATCAGAGACTGGGTAAAGAGAGTGGCCATCACATGAACTGAAAGATGTGCTGTTCTAATAGAAGAAATACATTACTTTTCTGGTGTATTGTTATTCATTTAGCTTATGAAGGAAAAAGCTTGAGAATTTACTGAAAAAGTGCTGCTCAGTAAGGACTCTGTCTTTGCTCCAACTGACTAAAGAACAAGAGTAGCATAAAATAGTTTTGGTTCTGATGATAATGAGTTACATCAGATCAATATAAATTAAATTATTGTAAATAACCAAAAAGAAGTGTTAGGAAAAAAAGAAGAAATTTTATGAAAGAAAGAGAACCATTTGGAGAAGCAGGGTGGACAGAATATGTGGAGTCCCACATGTTAAGAAAGTTTGGGAGGATTAGTAAATAGGAGATGCAAAAATGCTCTGTAACTCTTAGAGGAGGCATCTTATGGTAACTGGATAAGCAGCTATCTGAAAAAATAGGAATAAACAAAAAACTTAGGAAAAAAAATCTGCTTTGAAGATGAGGGGGAATAGCAACAAAGTATCAATTATCAGAAGACAAAAAAAAGGGGTTTGGAAGGAGACTTTAATTGTTTAAAAAATGGATTGCTGTTCAATATTAGCAAATCAGAAATGAATGATTAGCTGCCAAAGACACCACAAGAAAATGGGGGCTATTTTTTCCATCTTATATAGGAAATATACTTCTGTATTTAAGAATACAGAAAAAACATGTTGATACAATTGTACACTTAGTATAGTATACAAGGCTTTAGAATGTGTTGCAAAGGAAAATACTCTACAAGGCATAAAGGTAGTAAAAGATAGGACAAAATAGAGTTTGGGTTTATGAAAAATAACAGATTCTGCTGGCATTGTTTTTGACAGCAATCAGCTTTTTTAGGGAAAGAAAATACGGTGAATTTATCATGACTTCCATATTCTCATACAGTTCATAAATTGAAGTGGAAAAGATGTGAAGTAGCATAGGAATCATCTATGTGAATACAAATGAGTATCATAATAGCAAGAGGATTTGGCAAGGAGAGTAAGGGAAAGAGAGAATGAGGATTTATCACTGAGAGTTCAAGGAAGATTGCAGAGAGACATCTTCCAGGACTGTTTATGGAACTCAGCATTATAAAATACCCTCATGAAGGGCCTTGGCACAAAGAATAGAAAGACATTAATGAAATCTGCTGATGACACAGTGGGAGACATTTTCAGTATAGTGATAAAACATTGTATAAGGAGGGGGAACATTATCATACAAGAAAAATTGATTTATAAGTCAGGAGTGATAGAAATGTGATGAACTACAATTAAAAAGACTAATAAGAATTTCTCGTTTAAGTTGACAATTTATTATTTGGAGGCAGGGACTTACATGTTAGGTTGATGGCCTAACTATGAGATATGACTGACATGAAGATATGAAAAAAGATTAATGCATTGCTTGGCTGAGAGATGAGATATTTTAACAGAGATATGGAAATATGAAATTAATTTTACTTAAAATAATAAAATGTCTCCTGGAATGGGTCACCACTGTTAAAAGGATTATCTTGATTTGGATTGGATACACACAGAATACCTTCAGAGATGGGATGCTAGGCTGTTCAGGAGACTGTATTCTACATTCATGAAGAGCCTATCTGGATAAGGTGCCTAAAGGAGAGATGTTCAAATGAGCAAATAGGTAAGGTCATAGATAAGAGGAATTTGTTCTCCATTGCACAAGATGATACTGGCAAAAGGAGAGGTACAGCAAGATTTCTGAAGAGCAGAGCAGGCAGTTACCAAACTGTATTTCTGATATTAGAGGTGCAATAAGATTAATTATGTTTTTAAAGGACTGTTAACAGTCTATGAGTAGATTTTTATTAAATGACTGTTTGCCATAACAGCAGGTGGCACTTTGTGGACCTCAAGGTTTTTATACAGAACCTCATGACCTTTTTTCTCTCCCCTTTGTTACAATGGAAAGCAAAAAAAGCAAAGAGGAGAAAAGACTTTTAAAATTGCCACTGCTGTTTAGGACTGAGGAATCTACTTAAATAGACAGTTTGAAAGATTCTTCCTATGGCCTCAAAAAGCTGTAAATAGTGTTTAGCTTCCCCTCAGGCTCTAGAGAATTCATTACTTGTTCTTTGACTCCTCAATACCTCTCTGCATTGTTCTGTTGAACTCCTACTCATTGTTATAGTGGTCATCTAACTTCAGCTTTTTCTGGTGAAGCTCAAAGAGTTCTTGTCTAGGTTGTGATTAGGGAGAGTTTTGAAAGAGTTGGGAGATTCTGCAACATCCTCTGCCCATGCCTGATTGTGTCTGCGGATGATATCAGATGCACCCTTGGCTTTTGCCTTCCCAAGACAACATGTCTCTGTTTTAGCTTTCTTGGCCTGACTCCATTCACTTTGACAGCTGCCAAGTGTCCCCCAAACACACACTAACCAGCCATGGACATGGACTGACCAGCCGGACAATGACGGCTCCTGCAGTGGAGCTGTGCTGGTCTGGAGCATCATCAGTCCAATTTGGGATTCCTAAAATCACTGAGAGAAGAATAAGGCAGAGACAGATCCACAGATTTGCCTTCCACACATCACAAACTTACTTTTAGAAAAGCTCCAGCAGAGATGGGGAAAATAATTCTAAGACATGCCCTTGTAAACTGCACTGCCACTGAACTGGAGTGCTGGTCATTAACCCTGCTCGATTAACAGTTATTACTTCCACTCTGTTGGCTTCATCTTCCCCTCCTCGGGCTCCACAGTCTCTGCACAGGTGTCCTGGTGTGATGCTGTGGCTGCTGTTTCTGTAGTCTGTTCCCAAGCTGAGGCAGCACAATGTAAAGGTAACCAACAAACAGGTGTCAAAATGAAAATAAAATGAGAAAAGAACAGTCTGGGCCTCTGTTATCACCACAAAATATTATCAGAAGGGAGTGTGAATGAATCTTAGGCCTGCTAAATGGGAGTTGCAAATTCAAATTTAAAATAAATCTTTTAAAATAAGTCAGATTTAAATTGAACATAAGATCTGATTAATTAAAAATCATCATGTTAGATGTGTACCTAAGAACTCAGCATAAAACATTCTGGAATATTAGAAATCTCACAGCTCTTCCATTTATATTTCGAAGAGTAGGAATTTCTAAAAATTTATTTTGAGCATTAACTCAAACAGCCCAAAGAAGCTCTTCAGTTTCATACTCATTATATTTTTTTTTTTCATATTCAGCTATTGGCAGTTACATTTGCATGACAAACTTCTGTAATGGTCAGAGGGGCAGCCTGGGCTTATGGGATATGACTAGAAATCAGAGTCAGAGAATTACTCTGCAGTGAGATAGCTAATTGTTCCATTTCTAAAGAGAATTTTTCCTTTCCAAATTTGCCTTCCATCCCTTCCAGATGATCAGAGCTCATCCTTCTTACAGCTAACATTAAAGCATAGTTCAATACACTGATGATGTTTGGCTGGCACTGTTAAAGGTATTTTAATACTCATACAGACTAGAAAATTACCCACTTTATAAACTACCACCTTCCATTTTCTTGTTGTGGTTTTTTTGTTTGTTTGTTTTTTCTCTTTTTTTCCTTTTCAGAGAGGTGTGTGTTTGTTGGTTTATTTGTTTGTTTTTTTCTTTTAATCACAGCTGTTGCAACTAGTGTTGTGATTTACACCTTCTGGTGCAGTTTCCTGTTCTATAGTCTGTGTTCATTTACTGGATGTCTGTAAAATGCCCACCACAGAGACTTCCCTGACAACTTCCAAACTCCTTCTTATTCCCTTTCATATAGTAACTAATAATAAGCAAGAGTCAAGACCACAATTCTTCAGCAAATTCCATTGCTATGGAATCACGATGTACGCAAGGCTCTGATAATATCTGAGTATTTTGTACATAATTTTGTTCCTAGACAACTGCACACAGGGTCAGATGCCTTGGGAGTTTAAATCATTTTGTTTCCTATGCATTATCTAAGTGAGGAATTGCATGCAGGCACAGATTGCCTCTCATGTTATCAGGAAGCATCTTGAAATTTGACCTGTTTTTGAGAATGAACTTCTCTGCACTGAATTTCTGATGTAAAAGTCCTGCCTGCTCACAATATTTGTCATCACACAATATTGTGATAATCAAATATTATTTGATCTACTTTTTATCAGCTTTATAGATACAGTGTTAGTTTTTAATTATACTTTCACACCACTGTAATCTCCACTCTTATGCATTCAAATTTATTGAACTATCTGGATCGCAGCTCTGAAACAAATTCCTAAAACTCTCCTTAACAGTGATCTCAAGAAAGGACCAAGGCCTGATTTACTTCATGTAAATAAAAAGATACTGCACCAAAGTTGCTGGAGACCCATAGATTTCACAAGCTCGTGAAACCTGTACACCCTTTCTGCCTCAGGAGTACCTAACAGCATTAAAATGTAGCAGCATTGCTGCAGCTGCAATAGACTACAAAGGAAGTGACCTTTTTCTAGGCCTGCTGGTAGAATTAGCAAAACCCAAACTGGTTTGCATATTACAAACCTTTTCTCTGGGTAGTTTGATGAAAGGCATGACTTTCCAAAAATAGTGTTTGGTACTTAAGAGCGGCCCCTAAGCAATGGTTTTTCCTAGACCCAGCCCACACTGCTCATTTGATTGTTTACTGAACGTTTCCAGACTGGTGAGAAGGGAGTTTTGTCTCCCACTGAATATGCACTGCACTTGTTCACACATTCCCAATTCCTGGTGCACTCTGTTATCTTTTCTTCATATTCTGCTTTACATAAGCAGTTGTTGTATCTGATCATCCTCTTTCAAAAGTCACTATGAAAAAAATATTAGCAATTATTCCCCCAGGGCTAAGGGGAAACCTAAAAAAATCCCTCAGCATTTCTTGTCTCAGAAGGAACTTTGGGGTACCCATGGATGGTATCCTGAGGAACCCCAAAACATGTGGTGTGCTTCTAGAGAAAGTATGACCAGATCTGCATGCAATTTCTTGATATCCCGGGGTTTTTTCAAAACACTTAGTTTATCATTTCAATCAATCCAAATAGACACATATAAATTACTAGAAAATGTTTGTTCCTGAGAAAGCAGAGTGTGCTCAGTGTTTATCAGGAACAGGCTGGAATTGTGGAATGTGTATTGCTCTGAGTAAGAATCCTGGAATGAAAAGCTGAATCCTTCCTCAAAAGCCTGTTTGCTTGCCTTCCTTTTGTTTTTTTGGCTCAAGAAGGGTATTGACAACAGTTTGCTGAGCGTTCCTGCATTACTGTGAAAAAATTTCCCTCATCTCAGAAAAATACTCTCCTTCAATTAGGAGGCAGTAAAATGACCAGCACACAGTTTACAGAAATACTGCATTATAAACAGATTGTAAAACATTTGAATCTGTAATTTTGAGAATATAATTCTGTGATTTTTGGTGGAAGATTAAAAGGGAAAATTCTTAGGATATAAGAACAGGACCAGATAATTGACATATTTATATTTGGGATAGTTGTGGTCCTGTGTAGCATGTTTTCCTGAACTAACTCACAATAGAAATGATCAGCCCAAAGGAGATGTCTGCAGCATTTGTTCCAAACACACAGCTCCCTTACAGAAAAGTAGAGTCCTCAGAAATGTGTCCGTTTACCACAGACCATTTTCAGCTAGAATCAATCTTCTGGTGCTTTGTAGGCTGAGATTACAATCTTGCTGGAAAACTATCAGGAAGCCATGGAAACAATAAGACCTCGGGAAGGAAAGATGTATCCCAGAGTGGATGGTAAAAAGACTTCGTTGCCTGCGACAACTCCACCTATTTCAGGAGCTGACTCAAAGATTTCTCCTGTTTCACGACTTGACTTTCTGCTGGGCTGTTGGCCAAGGGCCAGCATTCCAATTAGGCACGAGCTGGAAGGTGGCCCACAGGTCAGTGTCTTTCCCTGGACACCAAAGGCAGTGTTAAGATAAAATCTTAACTGACTTCGGGCCAAGATCAGACTGCAACCATCATTTACTTATTCCTCATCTTTCACGACGTTGCAGCTGGATTTGTACATATGAAAACTGGGAGATAGTAATGTGTGAAGCCTGAATGGACTTTTTTATGTGTAGGAAACAACAGGGAAGAAGCTCTATGAGCAGGAGAAGCAAAAAAAAGTGGAAGGACTCTCTTTGCAAAAGATAGCTTAGTGGATGGAGTTCATACTGAAATAATTTCCATCTTTACAGCACATTTTTGGAAATGCTGTAAACAACTTATTAATACAACTGCCATTGGAAGTAAGAAAGCAGCATTTTCCTCATATTATAAGTGGCAATATTGGAAAAAATAATTTGAAGCTACAGAAAACAGTGATAGAGCTGGGACCAGATAATCAAAACATAAAGTAACAACTGTTTTTACACAGCTTAAAGTCACATTTTCATTGAACTGGGCCATACAGGCACTCACATAAACTCCATGAACTGACCACCTCTGTAAAACAATAAAACAACATGATCGCTGCCTTGTACATGGGGAATTGAAATGCAAATATATTTTGTCACACAGGAAAAAGCAAGATCTGAACCAGATGTTCGAAGATCTGGCCCAGTGCCTTAAGCACAAAATAATGCTTTTAACTCATAAAAGTGCTCAGACAAAACTGCTCTTTCTCACCTTTTATGATCTGGTTTAGTAAAGAAAATAGAGAAAGATCAATAAGTACGCTGTTAACTCAAAGCCAGCTTGGTGATAAGAGAACATGCTTTGATGACTGTGGAATGTTATTTGAATTTTCTTAAACTGGGGGGTGGGGGGATGGGGGGAAAGAAAGTGTCTGTTTTGTGTAGAGACATTTTCCAGACTGGAATCCTTTCCCTCTGTAAACTCCTTTTTTCCTTTGATTCATCTTTTCCAAAATTACCCAGGGTCAATCCGTATGGATGGCACTGTATAAACTACCTAAGATGCTTTCCAAACTGCAAATTGTTGTGACAACTTGATAGGACAATTACATGGATCCACTATCTACACTTGCCTGTCTGCACTGGGAAAATATGTTTCAAAAGCATTGTTTCTCTAGCATGTGTAAATAAATTTGACTAGGGCAGTTGTGCAGAGAAATGCTGTTGTGCTGTCGTCTCCTCATCCCTCTGCATGCTGGATGCCTTGGCCCTGATAATTAGCCTCAGCTCCTGTGGGAGCAGAAATGTGCTGACTAAACGATTGTTGCTGTTATCTGGGTTTCCTACTGTGCTGGGAGTTCTTTGCTTTAATTTCATTAACTGCCTTAAAGCCCAGCCATGTGCAAAATGTCATCTTTTTCTCAGCAAAATCTGCATTAAGGCAAAAGACACTGTTTAATAGCCTAGTTAGTGGGGTGAAGTGAACAAAGAGCTGCATGACAGGTTCTTCATGCGAGTGAGTGCCAGTTCAAATCTATTTAACCACTGTAAATTGATTTGAAGGCAGCACCAGATGTGCCACTAGATTTCCATTTATTCCTCACCGAAAGTCAATTAAATGCATATTGTCTGGAAATTGTCCAAGGGCAGCAGATGTGATATGTTTCTCGAGGTTTTGACAAAAGACCATTTTTTGAAGCTTCAGACAGGAGTTAAGGGTGCGCAGCATCTCCCAGGAGACTCACAGCATAATGGCTGGCCACAGTGTACATGGAATCTGCTTTGAGTAATATGACCTAGATTCAAGAAGTCTTTTGATTAACTCTGTGAATGGAAGACTAAAATCGAATCAGATATTTAAACCGTAATAATCCTTTCCTTCAGAACCCAGATGAAACTACTTTGCTTCAATAATCAACATCATAATTCTTCAGTTCTATTTTATTTTGCAATGTTCATTTCCTGTGGCCGTTTTCTAAGATCTCAGCATTTGCAGGAAACCTAACTCCCTAACACATCCCACTTGGAGAGAGTTTTCACTGCTCACAGAAAGGTACTGAAAGGTGCAAAAGTTCAAACATACTCAGCTGCAGATGAGCTCACCCTCACCAGTTCTCTGCAGCTGATTATAATAAAAACATCACCTCCCATGTGACCAACTCTTGCCATTGAAAAGTAATAATGTCATCTCCGGTGGGATCCTGGATGTCATACAGCTAGTATTAAAACACAGATATTTCTCCAGATTTCTCTGCAGCCTGTAATTTCCTTTAGGGGAACAGCTATGTGATCAGGCAGAGTTTAAAGAGGGTAAAGGAATAAACACTCTGTTAATATTAAAGAGAATCAAAAAAGATGATCGCCTTAGTAAAATAGATTGTAGCTTGGCAGTTGGGGTAAACAGCATTGATAATAAGGGTTGATATTTATTCTTATTTATTACATAAGAAGTTATATGGCTTTGAATTTTAAAAGTTACTACTATTAGCATTATTCCTTCAAGTTAAAGATATTATTGTCAAGTCTGACCAAATAGCCTATGGAAATATTTGCTTTATGGGGCATTTGATCAAGTCATCAGAACATTTAGATTAGCATCTCTTGTACAAGGAATTTGCCTTTCGGTGCAAGAATGCTATCTCCAAGAAATATCACAGACTTCTCCTAAATTCTGCTGTACCTGGTGGCCTTAAGCAAGAGCAGAGGCACTCCTGTGAAAAGAATAAAGCCCAAAATACTTGCTGAGTATGTGTCCTTGCTCATTATAGATGCACAATTACTTGCCTAGCATTTAATTTGTGTCAGTTTTCCTTTCTCAAAAAAAACAAACAACCAAACCCCAAACCATTATATTATGCATATCTGTCACAAAAGAGAAGATTAAATATTGTTACTTGCAGACAAAGGAATTCAGAAACCTTAAGAAACATTAGATAAGAATTGCAATATACCCCAGAGTTTGCTTGAGACAACCAAAACCAGGGGAGGCTATGCAATTTCCAGACACTCCTCTCAGCTAGATTCCATTACCAGGCAGAGGGATGTATTGTAATAAAAATGTAATATCATCCCTCGTGATTTTAAGAAGCTATCTCCCATCTTTGGGGAGGGCAGTAACATAAAGCTAAGAAAGGAATCTCCTCAGAAACATCCCACCCAAACTAGAGAGTCTGAATGCAAAGAACACAGCTGCTAAATGTTCATATTGAGTCAGACTCTTTTTGTACACAGACAACATATTATCAAAAAAAAGGTTACAGTGTTATTTTACAGAGCAGGAGGAATTGCTAGCATTGCAGACTAATCAGTGCCCTGGAAATTGCTGAGTAGGTACTGCTTTATCTTCACAAAACACAAACAGACCTTAGAATGTGTATTAGCTGCTGATGGTTTCACTAACTTCCTTAAAGTCATCTACAGCTCTTTCCAGCTCTTTATTATTTCTCTAAGAAGAGATCACAGAACTAAGTGGGCCTGAGATGATGAATAACTTACAGTGTACTATCTATCATGACTTCTTAGGATTACTTTTAGGAGATAAGAGGCTACAGAAAGTGCAAGGTAGGCCTTACCTGACCCAGCTCAAAATGTGAGAAGATATGGGGCATTTGAGAAGAAGTCTTCAAGGTTACTGCTGCCCATATCATCAGTGCTGAGGCAACACTTGAAATGCTTCAGAGATCATGAAGAAGGAGGATTAAAAAGGCAAAGTCTTGGCCTATTGAAATTCCCCTGTAGGAACTCAAGGAGAACTTGTAAGTCAGGTTAAGCAGAACTTTTTATTCAAAATCAATACCCAGAGTCCTCTGTAAGACCATATCCATACACAAATTAGCTCTCAGAAATTGTTACACCTCAGCTGAAGTAACACAAGTTCTCTGAACTTTGGATGGCAGGAAATGGCCACCATAATTCAACTTCACTTCAAAACTGACACAAGTTGTTTGGTTTTTTCCCCCAGAGCTAATGAGACATGCTCTGTGTAAACTCTCTGTCACTGCACTGTCCGGGACTCGTCAATGTTCAGTAAGTAAATAGAGATTTGCCTAGAGACAAGGCAAGGCTGAGACAGCATTTCTGTGCAAGGAGTGTTTCTGTAGGTTTTTGAAGATGCAGGCTCAGATGAGCTTGAAAATTGCCATGGCTTTTCTGAAGTTAACTAAGAGACACTTTGTAGTACAGACTTGGGATCTGAATTAGAGATTCCTAATTATGTGCTGTTCCCAACAACTGCAAAGCCATTTTTGAAAAGCTTCTCAATGGATACCAATTTTACTGTTCTGAGGAAAAGTGGCTGTGAGTGTGGCACAGACAAACATTACAATTCAAATTCTAGTAGAAACAAACTTTGAATTCCCTGTGAAAGCTGACAGTGACCAGACCCAGTGCACTATAGTGGGTGTCTGCAGAGAAGCAGGACCAGGTGTGGCAAATGCTGTAGATACACAACTGAAAGACAGAAATACAAATACAGGCAGACAGACCTATAGGCTGTTGGCTCTGCTTGTTGAATTAACACAAGAGCAATCCAATGCCCCATCAGAAGGATTTCCCCTAAAATGTCTTATTGCCAACTGAATTTTTTCAAAAAGCAACAGAAATCTTATGAACCGAAAGAGATTTAGGGTTTGATAATTTCTTGCCAAGTTGGCAATGTTGTGCTTCATACCCTTGTGTAGAAGCTCACAACAGAAACCCAGACTGGAGAAGGTAAAGCTGAAGTAAATGTGTAATAAAACTTGCAGTTTTCTGTGTCCCTTTCTAACCGGGCTTAAGCTCATCCTGTGTAGAGTTAGGTGCCAATCACACATAAACTTCAAAGCTTTGCCAAAGTCTAATTTGTTGTCAGCAACTTGCCCAGTACAGCTAACAGGAGAGCATTTGACTAACTTAAAGCTTGGGTGAATCGCATGCTACAATTTCATCTTAAATATTCATAATGGAACAGACGGAACAGTAGCCTTGTGAGTATGTTGATCGTTAGAGATTACTGCCAGTGATAAAACATATACTTAAATTTCATTTCACTGAAAAACATTCAGTAAGGAGACCAGGTATTCCTCTTGAGAAAAAAGTAGTGAGGAAACTTCCATTGACTTCAGCTGTTGGGTGAAGAAAGGAGGAAAAAAGGTGGAGCCACTTTTGGGACAATAGCTGGGTGCGTGCTGTCCTCTACTGGTGAAGAATACAAGTTACTGTACTTGTGTAAGCAGTGCTCACTCAAACAGTATGAAATATTTTAATAAACCTTTAAAGAAACGAAAGGTGTAATAGCTGTACAAACTAATACATTGTCAGTATTAAAATTAAATACTTAACTTGTGTGTGTGTGTCTAGAGGCACAGTCTTTCGACTACAGTTGCTTCAAGTAAATTCATCAGTTTAGTGTAAACCTTCTAACCTTCTGCCATTACTGTGTAGGCAGGAAACTGCTTCCCATTGCCTTCCCATTCTCCTTCTTCCCTTTTTTTTTTTTTTTTTAAATCCAGCTACAAAATGCAACTAAAACAGGAAAGATGCAGTACAAACCTATATAAGCAAATATCCCTTTCTCTTTCAGCTTCTATCTGAACAGACAACCTGATGGACAGCATTTATTTAAACGGAGATGCCTGCAAAGTTGTTCTAGAGATGCTGACAGTGGTTTTTCACATGCATGGGTTGTGTCTGTGTGGTTCTCTCCGTCACCCTGCTCACATTCCCAAGTGAACAGTGGTGCTGCAATTCCAGTGGTGTTTGCTGAGCCCAGCACAGCCACCCAGCTCCGTGCCAATGGAGCAAGGTAACAGCAGTACCACATATTCATACAGAACGACAAACACAAGTCTCCAAAAGACATTAGAAAATGTCCTGCAGAGCCTTGTTTAACTGCAAGAGTAAACAGCAGATGAGGAGATGGGCACAGCACACAGGCAGCATTCATCACAACAGATTGCTCATTGTTTTACCTAAAGTGAGATCCAGAAAGTTTGAATATCTGCCTCTCTGCTGGAAAGCTTGGGTCACAAAGTCTCTTGTGGGTCTCTACACAGACCTGAAGAACTCATAGCTAGAGAGGCTCAAGCATGATCTGATTCCTGAATCTGTATAATGATTTTAATTCTTTTTTGCCTTACATACTTGATCTGTGGCTGGGATACAAGTTTAGTTCTTTGTTCTACCTTCGTTTGTGGCAGCCCTGTTTCTTCCCATCCTCAGTAGGAATTCACATGGATTAAAAGCAGATTTACAGCCTTTTCTGTGGTAATCATGGCAGTATACCAGGACTGATGAGAAATTCCCAGAGTTCAAAAAAGAGTTTCCCCTGCTGTGATGCAGTATAAGACTAATCAATCTTTTCCCCTACTTATGTGGAGGCTCCTATGCTATACCAATACCCAGAAACATCCCAGAAACAGGTGTAAACCACCACTAGAAAGGGACAATTTTGCCTCAGGGCAATCCAGAGGGAGCATGAGATGACATAACCTGCCTTCACAGATCCTTGAGCTGTTTTTGCACTAAACAGAGTTATACCCTAAGGACAGAAATGGAACTGATGAAAAGGTCATCTTTGTTGTGTTTACTTTCTGAGAAAAAAAATCCATTAGAGGTTATCAGAGAAGGAATTTTATTTTTAGAATGCTCTTGTTCCCATGAAACTCAAGAGAATTTTTATCTTTGACTTGAAGGGGAACAAAATACTGCCCTTGGGGAATAATTTCTTACATTACTAAAAAAAAAATATGATTAGGAAAACGTGTGGAAAACTCCAGGCATTTGCTTTCGAAGAAATTTTTATAGAGAGAGAAGTATTCATGTTAATTCTGAAACTTTTTGTCATGCTGTTAGTTTTATAAGATGCTGGTTTACAATGTCTTCCAGAACCTATTAAAATTAATGGGTATCACAACTTTTTAATTAGCACTGGATTAGAAGAGTGAGAATTTTACATAGGAAAAGAAAGAATATGATATCATAAATTTATTTAATCTTTTTTGCAATAAGTGAAAATATCTTCCAACACATACAAATGTAAGTAAAGACAAAGATAAAAATCCCATCCAACAAAGCTTTATACAGCTTACATCTGGTAAAGCATTTGCACATTTACTGGAGACTGTGTATTTGTCCTTGCACAGCATTTCTGATACTGAAGAAGCCTTCATGTGTTTTTCCTTTTGCTATTAAACTGCAAATAAAGATTTTCTGTTAGCCCTGGTTTGTAAAAGCATTGAAAAACTACGCTAAAGCTAAAACTCATTTCTTCAAACAAAAACACAGTTAAAACTGACTGCAGTACTTTTAAAAATTGTTTTCAAGAAACAAATGAGAAAAAGGTACATACCACTTCAAAGGAAGATAATTTTTCTGTATTGGCATTTTTGCTGCCCTGCAAGCCTAATTTCACAGGTTTCCCATCTAGCAGTGGAGAGAGGATTAGTCTGCAGGTGATTAATTCTGTGGTGGAGAGGACTGGTTACATTTAAGGTTACAATTGTGGCTGACACTCTGGAGTGGCAGGGGTGAGCAGTATGGCTACAGTGGGGGTTAGGGTTCAGGAAAGGAAGAGCTGGACAAATAGCATTTACTGCAGGATCTCGTCAGTGTGGTGTGTCTAGGATGAGGGTTGGTGGTGGCAACGATTTATAGCTTCTGGCTAGTTGTGATAGGAACTGTAGACCAACAGTTTCAGGACAAGTTCTCTTGGCAATGAATAATGTGTAATTCATCCTCTGACAGAAAACAGTGACTGGGCTAAGAATGCAAGAGCATTCACTGGCAGGAATGCTCTTAGGTGGCTTAGGATCACAGGTCCAGTAAAAGATGACTGAGGTCTTGGTTTTACGTTTGTTCCTTCAAAAGCTAAGGAAAAAGAGCAAACTTTGATGTCAGAGAAGCCACTCATGGTATGAACTCATTGGCATTGTATTTAAAAAAACCATCCTGATCTTGAATGTTATGGTCCAGGAAAGGGGAGGCTACAAGAGCAAGTTAATAGGTGGACCTACAAAGCTCTGCAAGAATCATGTAGGAGCTACTGTTTGTAGTGAGCTGTGTGGTTCTCTCCAAGCTGAATTTTGAGAATGTCTGTGTTGGTGGGGTTTTATTTTGTTTATTGGCTAACATTGTGTTTAAGGTAAAGAAAGATGAATGTAGAAAATTTCCTTAAAGGATCCTGACAAATTGTGGCTGATCCTACCTGTGAGTAGTGAATGGCAGGAAACGCTGACAAGGTTTTGGATAAGAAAACCGACTTATCTGGACTGCGTTTGAAACTAGGGATCCATGAAGCAAAATTCAAATACTAGTGTGGTTTCAAACATTAGTGTGGTTTCTTGCAGGGCATTGAGACCTAGAATAAGGAGATTATCTCTCTGGACTGAAAATTTAGACAACATTAAAACTGCAATTCAGGAAAGCAGGGGCTGCAGAGGTCAGCTTATTTTTCGAATCCTTCAGTTCTCTAGGGCAGGATGAAAGCCCTGGTTAGGAAGGGTGTGTGCTTTCTGTGAGGGTGAGTAAGGCTTCTGCTGAGAGGGGAGCAATGGTTGGTGCTGTGTTTTATATAAACAAAGCCTGAGAAGCATGTTCTGTGACTGGGTTCTGTGAGACCAATAATTCCCATTTCACTGCTGATCTAAGTTGTGAAGAGCAGGAATGTAATCTGTGAAAGAAGTTGGGGCATGGATAAAACTCTGGACAAGAATTTCAGCTGTGATTTGCTTTAGGTCTTTAGTAGTTGCTCCATGCTCAACTTGAATTTTGATAAAGCTGAGGTAAAGTTTGACATCAAGAAAGGTTAATTAGTATTCATTTCAATATGGCTGGAAAGGAGGATCTGGAGAAATGTGATGTTACCAGTTCTGTTGGGTTAGGATATGGAATGGACATTGGATTTATGCCTACTGGTTATTTTTGGAGACGAGCAGGTGTTAACAAGGGTCTGATGAAGGCTAAGTGTGGGAAATGGATTTGTAGAGAATTCTCAAAGCCTGATAGAAGGCGCACATAAGTATGCATCTGTATGCAAACTTTGAGATAAGAAATACTGACCTAGAAATGCTATGGAATAGGACAGATTGTTGAGAGAGAAATGGAACTAGAAACAAGTTTTAAAGGATGGCCTTGCAAATAAGACTAGATACTTTGGAGAAATAAAACTATGAAAGATGGATTGTAGCAGGACCTACAAGGGGTAATTTTAGATGATTGACTTTAAGGCATATACAGCATTGCGTGGGAAAAGCTGATAGGCCAAGAAACACTTATAATGTATTGCAATTAAGAAATAGTTGGCTTCTGATTGTGATGGCGTGAATTATAACATCTATATTGTCTCACCCTTCACATGAGACTGAAAACAGAATAAAAGCTTTTAAAATGCCTCTTAGTTTCCCCATCTCTGGGTTTAAAAAGGGCATAATCTGACAGCTAAGATGATTCCTTTATGGATTATTCTGAGACTGGATAGAATTATTTGCTGTACAGGAAAGCAAGCAAGAACTCACAGTTTTGAGCTGTTTGTGAGGCTGGTAAGTAGCATTGCAATTGTTTCATCCCATTCAGGCATGTTTCATTTGAATATTTAAGGATAGTATGTTCTTTCCTTTTCATTTTATTTGAAATTTATATATATGTTAAAATGTCAAAAAAGTTTTTAAACTAAATACTCTATTAAATTCTGATGGCTGGGACAAAACAAGTGCTTTAATTAATGCTTATTTTTAAATTTGTGTGTCAGGTTTTCCAAAATAGGTTTTTCTCCCCAACTTTTCCATTTGGCTAAACAGCCTAAAATCCTCTTTCATAGTGCTAAATTGCTTTGCCATACCATTTAACTTCATGCATGGAGACAGATACAAAAATGAAAGAGAATAATAGAAACATTGATAGTATTAGTGAAAAACTTCAGGTATTTTATGTATCACTATGGCACAGCACAGGGGATCACAAAAAGTGTGTTAATGGGATTTTCTGCCTAAGCTTCCACTGTTCACCTCTGTTGCTTTCCTTGTTTTGCAGATGAATGCAAAATTTCAACATTCAGAATAGTCCTCCTGGCAAACATTATAAATATTAAATATTCATGTATGAAATCTGTTCAGATCCAACCTTGGAATAATTTTGAATTTATTTACAACCAATTAAAATGCCATATAAATTTCAGATTCTGCCATCTGAGCAGGCTGAATGCAGAGAATGAAGGACAATATCCTGTACTTCTAATTTAATTTTCCCATCAGTGTTTGTTTGAACTCTATCTGTGGGTCAGGATACTGCAAATATTTTCTGCTTATGCCAGACTGAACTGTGTACATAATTCCAGTTAAAATTTCAGCAATAGTCAGTATAGTCAGTTAAGATGATTTTTCCACATAGAAAATAGCACTTTTAGATTGAGAACTTTATTAATGAGATATGTGTGTCACTTGCCTGTGGCAGAACTTTGTATTTATGTAGTCTGGACCTCCCTCTGGCTCCAGATCTTGACTGGAGTTTGAGGAATCTTATAATCTTCAGAAAATGAAATTTTATTGAACTTGGAACAGTCCCATGAGTATCAGAGATTTGCTGTGCACACAGAGAAAACAGAAGATAAGTAATTGGCAGAAGAATGTAGTGAGTCAACCTGCAGAAAGAGGGTAAAACATGTGGAAGAAGACAGCAGCAGGTAGAGGACGCAGTTCCCCTTTGGGTCAGCTGGATGTGTTTTGCCAACCACTTTTAAGTTTTGTCTCTCATTCCAAGTATGATCAGCCTTACTTATGAGTGACAGGGAGGTGGAAAGAGGTGGAAAAGGCACTTCCATGATTCTCAGCTTGGAAAAACAAAGTGGGAATGTCTGCCAAAGAAATCTGGACACTCTGGATTTTCTAAAAAGATCCAAACATTGTTATTTCCTCCGATTTTGTATGCAATATCTGAAAGACAGTGACTTGTAAGTGTTCCCATGGTCTTTGCATACACAAAGAGGAATGAGACATTTTCAATGGCATTTATTTTAGGTTGATGGAAGAAATAAAGAGCCAGGCAGCTGCCAAGAGGGTGTTTCCTTAGTGTGACCCTGAACATAGCTTGAGAACAGTCTGGCTGCTCCCTCTGAGTACAGACACAGCTCCTGGAAAATGAAAAGGTGCCTGCTATCAGCAGTAGATAGACATGGCAAGCTCATGCAGCAAAATTCAGATATTAACAGGGAAATGTCCTCAAAACAGGGAAAGCTGGAGTCAGGATTTTGGGTTCAATCACTGAGAGGCCCGTTGGAGAGACAGGCCCCTTTTGCAAAAGCTGGATGTGTAGTCAGATTGCAGGCAGCTTGAACTCTCAAAAGATACTCAGAAATGGGCAGTGGATTCAGTTCTTAATATAGCATCAAGTGAGTTTATATTTTTACTACCAGTACTGTGCACAGAATAAATGTGAAATAAATTCAGAGAACCCCCATCACAAAAGAGAAAAAAAATTAATTTCCCCCACTGTGTGTCTCATATCAAGACCACTTTGAGTACTGATCACTTCAAACCTGAGTTGCAGCTGTTTGTAAACAGTTTTGGGCCCAGTTTGCTCAGTCTGTATTTCACATCACCTCGATTTTTCAGATAACAGTCCATACTGCTTTAGGCAAAGACTCCATCCAATCCCCCCCTGAAATTATATAACTTTTTTGGTTGTCTCATAAATTACACAGAAACTAACAGAAATGTAATAAATCTGTTGTAAGTCTCCACCTATTGAAACACTAACATCCAGAGCAACCAGAAGACTTACACAATCCTCCAGACGTAAGCTTGGTATGAAGATCATGGTAGTTTTACTTTTATCCATGACAGAGCAGAACACAAAGAAAATGTATCATGTGTAAGAGAAACCCAAAAACATTTAAACTGGTCATTGACCAGCTTACTTCTTCTTCCATTATAGAGAAGTTCTTCATGGCTAAAATCCTACTTCCAAATAGTCCATATTCTTTCAGACCATTTCTGCAACATCAGTTTACTGGACCTCTTGTGATGATTCCACTCTTCCCATGTTGAGGGCTGGGCCTGAATGATCTTGAAGGTCCCTTCTAACACTTGACACGCTATGATTCTGTGATTCATGTTGCTGAACTGTGGAGCTTTTCACAGTCATGATTTTCTTTAGGATGGAAACTGAAGAGTGATGGAGTGAACAGGAAAAATGAAACAATACCACCTCAGAAGGCAAGATGGGAAATTTGAAGTTGGTTTTGGAAGAGAAAATATAAAAAATCCCAGAATCTAAACATTACATTTTGGCAGTATCAAAAGAAAATTATCTTGACTGCAGACTAAGAGGTCTTTGGCTTTGTTTACATTCTTAAACTTCTACTTGTATTTGAAGTCTAGAAATAATGGATCCTGGAAGACTGAGTTTTCAAATTTTAAGAGGGAGACTTGAAGCTGTCCAGATTCTGAAAAAGAACTGCTCATGACCTTATTTACTGCACCTTTAACGTTGTTGTCCCCAGAGCTATTCAGATGGTGCTCCAAAGTGACTCAGGAAATGAGGGCTCCCGGGGAGTTTTTCTCACTGAATAAATGCAGCCAAAATGCAGGTTTAGCACCAGAGCAGGCTTCTATTAGAAGTGTGTTAGTGTAATGATGGATCCCTCTGAGATACACTAGGATGACATCCATGATGATAAGATCTCTCCCCAGTTAGTTTTCCTCTGCCTCTGTTCAGTGACTCTCAGAAAAACAACATGAAAGCTGACAACCACATTCCATGAACATTACTTACGGTACATTTTAGTGACTTCAGCTACAAACATTTCCTCCTATTTTTCTCATTGTTGTAATCATTGCATGACCAAATAACTCTAGTTATTCACTATCACAATTGATTTAACCTATCTATTTGATACGAGCCAACCTATCTGCTTCTAATTTCATTTTGCTTTCAAAACAAGTTTATGTAACAGGCTAAGATGGATTTTTGTAATTTCCAACAACTCCAGACAACCAATCTAGACTTCCATGGATCTCAATCACATGTAGATATAATAGCATAATATCTCTGAAGGAACTTTGTCATGACAGAATTGTGGCAGGCCAAACTGCATAGATGGAGGGGCTTCAGAGCAATACTTGGCAGAAAAAACCAGTATATTGGAGACTTACAACTGTTCAGTTCAGTATACTAAGACTGAAGTCCAAATGAAAAAGGGGTAGCATTAACCATTTTGGAATTTGAAGGGGAGGTCTGACTTCAGCTCATTTAATTTGACAGGATTTCTGATTCTTTAGTGGCAAGCTCGGCAGAATGGCAGATATAACTTTTAAATGCATTTAAAAGCATCAAAATGCAGTGGAATGGCAGCACATTTTCTGAGGGGTACAATTTCTGCCAAAAGCAGAGAGAAGAAGCCATGTCATTTATACCAGCTGTCATCTTTCTAAAACTACCAAATTCTCTTTGCAGCTACAAAAGTCATTCTATTTTCTTCCCATCCATTCTGGGATTTGAAATATTAAGAGCCAATGTAGTTGTCTTTTATTCCCTTTACTCTGTTCTTTCTAGCTTTTGTACTTTCCTTATTACTCTGCATGTCTCTTAACACATTTTTCTGTATCATTTTCCCAGCTACTGAATGCAGAACTTTATAAGAAATCCTTAGAATGATCATCCTGGGTAAACTGAATTACTGATTTAAGAGCGAAACAAAACCATATCTCAAGAGTTCTTTATCTCTACGATCTCCGGAAGCATTTCAGGACAGTGTCCAAAATATGTAATGCAATTAAGATACTGTGTTCTGGCATGAGACTAATCCTCTTCAATGCTTTCACTCAATGATAAATATTTCTAATGGCTGTGTTTATTGCAAACTTGGGGCTCCTTCTATCAGGACATGAGTTCGTTCTTATCAGACAGTTTAAAGCCTTGGATTAACCCTCAAGCAATCAAAGCATTAACTCTTTTTGATTGCGAAGAGCTAACTTCCCCAGACATGAGTAAGTATATGGCTCTTGGCTGGTTCTTAGATATATTTTACATTTTACAAACGCAAAAAGGAAGACAGAAAAGTTTGGGCAAGGTTCACAGTCAGTAAGAAGCTGCAGTGATCACAAGTCCAGGAGAACCTTGCTCTCCATTCACACAGTGCCTTTGGACTGGCTGGACTGAAGATGTTTGCATGTTCGTATTTTGGTCTGAAGCAAAAAGACATGAAGAGACCATCTATCAGGAGCAAGAGGAAATTACATGTTTTAATTTAGGAAATTGTAGGAAATTACATGTTTTAATTTACTGCACCAATATTATGGAATTAAAAGTTTTGACAGTTTATGTGCCTACATTTTCAAATGTAAATGAAATACGTAAGTTGTGCCCAGGACTAGCACAACTGAGATGTACCGTTTATTTTCCTCAAATAAACCAAGCTTATCTTCCTAATTTTTTCTTTAATTTTTTATATGGTCCTATACCTGTAAAAAAAATTACATGATGAATGGAAGCTTCTGCAGGGTTTTCCACTGCGAAGAATTCATTTGCCATTTGGTAATGAAAAAGAAACAGTTTTTTGTTTTTTCACAAAACAGATGCAAAATCATTGGAAATTGAAACTGCAGATAGAGTAGGGACAAATCATAGATTTTTAGAGGCTGTTCTCTTCTCCTTTGAGGCAAGATTTTTTATTAAATTTTGAAATTTAAACTGAACATAGAAGTCTTTGAAGTACAGACATTGATACTGAGGCTGTCATTAAGTGAATCTCATTACAGTTAAGGAGAGATTCCCTGCAATGCAGACCCTTGGAATAACATTTTACCACTTCAGTCTGAAGCACAGACCTGTTTACATAAGTGAGTTGATCAGAGACAGTTTCTGGCCAAACAAATGTTCAAGAAGATTAATGGTGAACACATGTTGTATTTTGTTATCTAAAACAACACCCAAATTCTCAACTGGAGTCTAGGTTATGTGATGACATGGAGTGTTGGTTAGGGGTATTTCCTGTTTTTGGAGTGTTAACACAGTGTTCATTTTTGTTGCCTTTTGGAGAATGCAGTTGGGCTTTTTGTCGAAGAATTTCAGTCAGTTACTAGGGAAAGGCTGAATGTTCCTTCCTGCTGTAGGGCAAAGAAATGTGGGCCTGAGAGGTGCCCCAAATAGGTATGTAGAGAACACAGAATTGTTTTATCCACAAGGACAACAATGAGATTGGTAGCAAAAGCAGCTCCTCCCTCAATTCAAGCTATTCTGCAGTGTTAGGATGACAATAAAGCTTATGGTGCAGCAAGAGGTTTGGTATTACCATGGTCCACAAGACCTCACAATAATGTGCTGCTGGTTCTGTCAGCTCTAGGCAGTTGACTCCATTCTGCTGAATTAGTCAGCAGCCTAGAGGCCTTTTTAGAGCTCCCAGTGCTACTGAATAATTAAATAGCACTGATGCAGAAACAGTCCATGATGTACAACAGACCAGGCATGTTTATCTTTGTATTAAAGAGAAACTCAAGCAATTAAATCAAGGAATCTGAAGAAAGCTACAGCTGAAACTAGCCACTAATGTGGAACTGGACATCAGACAGATGTCCTGGTAGACAACAAGTTGAACATGAACTAGAGATGTGCTTTTGCAGCAAAGGTGGCTGTTGTCACTGCATAAGGGAAGAGCATGGCCAATAAGTCAAAGGTGATTCCTCACTCAGCCTGGTGAGGCCATATCTGGAGTGCTAGGCCCAGTGCTGGGCTCCTCACTGCAAGAGAGACATGAGCATACTTCAGCCAGTCCAGGGAAGTGCCACAAAAATAACAAATGGATTGGAGCATCTGATACAGTAGGAGAGGCTGAGGGCTGGGATTGTTTGACTTTGGTAAGAGTAGGATTAGAGGGAATTCTTAATAGCATGGATGGATACCTGATATAGTGGGTATAAAGACAATAGAGCCAGACTCTTCTTGGTGGTATCCAGTGGAAGGACAAGAGGCAATAAACACAAACTGAGATACAAGAAATTTCATTTAAACATCAAAAAACTTTTTTTTTTCTTTTTTTTCTTTTTAAAATTTTATTATTAACTGAAGGATGATTCAGGATTTTCACAGGTTGCCGAGTGAGGTTGTAAGTCTCTGTCCTTGAAGATATTCAAACCCAGTTGAGCATGGTCCTGAGCAGCCTGTTGTAGTTGAGCCTGCTTTGACCAAGGGGTTTAGACTAAACAATCTCTACAGATTCCTTCTCACCCTAACCATTGTCTGATTCTGCAATTGCAGGCTTAACCATGCAAGTGAGTGTGATACACTGGGGATTCACTGTCTGCATCTCAGCTGCACTCAATACAGATACTAGCTTAAAAATCGTATCCTAGCTGAGCATTCAAAATCCTATGTAAGTGAATATCACCTACAAATTTACTCCTCAGTGTGTCTCTGGCAGCTGCTTTGTATCTTACAGTCCTTGTGTCCTATCTGTCAGAAGGAGAATCATGAAAATGTAAGAGCAAGAGATAGAAGATGTTCTGGTGTATGTACCCAAATTACACAGACTGCAGCAGACTGTCCTGCCTGGCATGAGAATGATCAAACACACCATTGCTGCTGGACCAAAGTCACATTTTCAATTTGACACTTGAAAAACTCTGTCTGCACTGGTATTGTCCATGACTGCATTACCTATTTCAGGTTACAGATCTGCCAGCATTAGTCTTGAGTTTCTATTATGTGTTGTTTCTCTTCAGTGAAAACTAAAGAAATACTCGCCCTTGGCTCACACCAGGGACTTCAAACAACCTTGTCATGCACCAGTTGGTGGCCATCTCCCTTTTATAGAGGTAAAACACAAGTCACAATACAATCTATGGCCTCCAGCTCATGGCTACAAGTGTTTCTAGGAGTGACAGCTGAATTTCACCCTCACAGGTTACAGCTCTGTGCAAAAAAAACCAACAGCGGGATTTGGGATGACAAAGACTAGGCCTGGTTTTGTCAGAGCAACGTAGGAAATGTATGGTACGGTGGAAAAAGAACCCAGGGGTCTCTGTTGCTGAATCTGATCTCCACTTTATATTTTGTCCAACAATATGTCCATTCCTTGCCAACTAAGTTCTAAATGATTCATTTTGTTACTGGATAGTCATATTTTGTGGGTAGCCACTAGTCAGTTTGAGTTATTCACTTCTACAAAATACTTCCTCTAGAAGGCACAGTAAACAGAATTAATTTTTAAATAGTTTGAGTTGTTTGAAAGCCATGAGCAATGGTTATTAATATTGGCACAGAACAGGTCACATGCTGATGATTCAAGGGATAGAAACTGGAACATTTTGGACAGAGCTGATGTTTTTATATTCACTTGCCTTATATCCAGACAATCTGGTGGTATAAGTGTTAATTATACCCAAGACAGCAAACTGGGGAAGTTACAGGTACTAATACGTGTGGTAAAATAAATCTTTAGATGAAGCAAACCTTGTATATTCAAGTAATTCAATTTCCATTTCTTGGTTACAATATGCAATTTTGTCATGCATCTCCTCTGCAAGACAAAGGAGGAGGAAGGAGTTTGTCTCATTGAAGGCGGTGGAAAGTATGCTTGATATATCATGCACAAATATGGACATGAAGCTGTGAGGCTGCATTGCTAACAGCCCTTACAGATGCAAAGAAGCATGCATTCAGATTCCCGAACAACCTACACTGATGTTTTCACTTGAATTTTTTTGCACTGAAGCTCATTCTTGTGATAAACAGTGGGCACTCCCCAGCCAGTTGGATCAACAAGCCAAGAAATCTCACCAGTTGGTGATTGCAGCCTAGTTACTGCGAGCACAAATGTACATTGTTCTGCTTCCCTAAAAAAATAAATTTAAAAAAATCTCCAAGGCTTGCCACTGTTTGGAAAGAACCTATAATTTTTTTGCACATGTCTAGACTGGTTTACTGCTTTTCAGTGTGACTTCTTGTCATCGTATCACAGCCAGTATGTACTTTTTCACTGCTGCTGACCAAGGCAGACTCTGAGTAGTCTTCAAAAGCAAAAGAATTTGCCAGTAACTGAGTCAGTTTAAGCAGCCTGCCAGGAATTTGTAGCATGCCATACAATACATTTTTGAGTCCCCATCTGAAAACAGCCTTGATGAATAAGTACTTGACAAGAAAATGAGTCTGAAATTCCCAGCTGATATTATGCCAAGATTCTGCCATGTTCCCTTTCTCTTCAAAGACAAGGCACTTGAAGTGATCTTGGTATAAATGGCTACTCCAAATATCCTGTTCAATAAGGAGCATGACCTGGGGCTGCACAGGGGCTTTGACAATGCCACCTTCTGTGGAGAAACACGGAAGTCTGATGCAACAAGACACACACATTGTGTGTGCAACAAGTCTGATGCAACAAGACACATTGTCAGGGACTGTAACAGAAATGAGGAGCTGCTTGGATGTCCAGAGCCGTGAGGGTAATGCCCACCTCTCTCGCATTGCAGTCTGACTAAGAACAACGTACCTGTAGAAAACACGCGCGGATCCTGAGGGAAATAGAAGTTATTGGCGTTTAATTCACCACTAGGTGTCATGACGTCTTCATTTTTAAGCAGACTGCTGAGTTTGTCTATGCCTTCAGGAAAGAAAAAAGCTCAAGGTGAAGGCAGGAAGCCAGTGTATTAGTCAAATACCTAGGCCAGCTCAAATCTAAATTTTTTTAGTTAAGTCGGGTTGGTAGGTAGCACATTCAAAAGAAATATAAAATGAGAAATTGTCTCCCTCCCTTTTGCAGATTACTTCTATCCCAGACCATAGTGAAACACTAAGAATGTCATGAGTGCAGGTGACTGTAAAGTTCAGGATGCTTAGTACATCACGGGATTCTTCTTTATATTTGTTTGCATTACCCTGCCAGAAATGAGCACCAGATGCTGTAGAACCACAGGTATATGAAAGTGAAAAGGGTTTTCCCCACACGACGTGATTCTTCTTTCGAGGGTGTCTCAGAACAGCTGATTTTGTTGAAAGTCCATTCCTGTTGTTACTGACAAGAGCTGTAATTTTTTGTGGCTTTGTAGACCAACAAATACACAGAAATAAATGTAGCTACCTATTTTAATAGACATTTTCAGGAGAAGCATAGGTCAGGAAGAGTTAGTGCAACTACCTTCCCCATTGCCACATACTTTTCCTATGCTGCCATGCTCTCCAGGGAGGTTTCACCACCTCCTGCTTTGCTGGCTTTTCTACTAAAATAGCTGGGTTTATGTTCCCCATTGAGCTGAGAATTTCATCTCCTTTCTTGCAAGTAGACAAATTGTCTTCAGGGTAAGGCTGGAACGTATTTGATTTTTAAATGTCTGGACTAGAGGCAAACCAGCAAAGGAGTGAGGAGCTCTATCTCTCTCTCTCCACAGTTTCCACAATCCCCTTCGAGTTGGGATAAAAAACTTAAAGAGTTGCAGCCTTGTCAGGAGAAGGACAAACAAATGGTTCTTGAGTGCTTTCCCCCTTCTGTCTGCATATTACATGTCACATTTAATGCACAAGGATCTGGGGTGGACATGAACCCAGCAGCCCAAGGAGAGGCAGGAGATCTGATGCATCAGCCTAGATGCTTCTGGGCACTTTTAGGAACTTGGCAACAGGAGGGGACTGAAGCAGCTGCCCAGTATGGGCAGATGTTTTTTCCTCTGACCCCTTGTAGAGTCCACATTTACTGGATGATGTACAGCTTGTTCTCTGAGCCAAAGGAAAAATCCAAACATTGCTGGCTGCAGTGAGATTTTATTTGACCTCTTAAGTAGTTTAACATGGTACTGGCCTTCTTTCCCATTTTAGGTCTTTCTCTTCCTAAACAGAAGAAGGGATTTAATGATACAGCTTCTCAAGCACCCGCCTAATGCCCTGAGCTGGATTTCTCATAGTTGTCTTTAAGATAAAAGGTCTTTTGCTCACTTTTTGGGACATCTTAGAGAAACACAGGGAAATCCAAAAGGGAACCTCACAAGTGACTTTTTCTCTTCTAGGTGCAAAGGGTGTTTTTATTGTAATGTGCCATGAGTTTCCATCTTCCTATTCTTTAAGTTAGGAATTTGAGAATCAGCGTTTGCAGGAGAATTTAAGACTCTGCAGTTTCCTGCATCCTTCAAAGTAAAGTCACTGGGTGGTCTTGGCACTGAGCTCTCCTATGGGGCCAGTAAAGGTGACTTTCGTAAGTGTAGAAACTGAGAGATCTGATTCACATTAAAAATGTGTAATTAATTTACTGCATAAATTAAGATTGATTCATATTCCATATTCTGTGAAGCAACACAGAAAGATTTCACCTCTTAGGATTCAGTGGGCATTTTGGATATTTGTTTAAAAGGGATGCCGTTCCACTTTTACTTTACTGCCATTTACTTTTCTTTTCAGAATTGTCTCTTAATTTAATATTATTCACTTAATATTCCCTTTGCTATTACAGAAATTTATATACAATTTTCTTAATATTTTTCCAGTTTATTTTCCTTGGGCATTTGACAATATCTTGTGTCTAGTCTGCTTCGCTTTTTTAAAATTGGAAAGCATTATAGTAAAACCACAGAAAAGCTGGGGAATTCAACAGCAGGTGCTGGGACTAAGAATATTTTCCACTCACCCTCTAAATTAATGGAGTGTATTTCAAACTGCTAGAGTCTTTAATCTATAGATTTAGTTTATTAATCACCATTCTTAACAAATACAGGGTAAACTGAATGTCATATATTATGTAATTATTTATGTAATATATGTCTGATAGGAAATGGGAACTTAATACCTCCATTTATTTTTTGACCCCTCATTTTCAGGTCCTCAAACAAAGCCCCCTGCCTCCTAGACTGAAGAACCTGCCATTTCTATAGCTATATGCTCCTTCTCTTCCTTCTGTTCTACCTATGTCTTTTGTGCAGATGGGTGGTTCCTGGTTCACTAAATACTTGTTGACTTGCATAAGGACAAGTTATTCTGCAGCATTTTTGCCCTACACAAAGTAATTCCTGTCTAGTGAGAATATGATGGAAATACCCTCAGGATATCCAGATACTTTGCTTTAGCTAAAATTAGATCTGAACATCAAGTATGAGCAGAAGAAATACATATTTTTTCAAGAATTTCACATAAACTAGATTAAGTGTTGAGGAGGAAACGTTAGAGATCTAATGTTCCTACTGAAACATTATTAACCCTACAAATTGATTTGATCTCCAATACATGAATCCTACCAATGCCAGTTTGCAAATTCTACTCAAACCGTTGCAGAAGGCTGGGGTAGGAATTACCAGAGACATCAGATTAAACTCCTGAACAGAAGATCTAGCAGTGGATGAATCTTGCCAAATCAGAAGCTGTTCTAAGCATATGCAGAAACACGGGTTTAGTGCTTGGGAGATCCTTTCTTGGCAATGTGAGTGCTTAACAGAGTCAGATTCCACACCTGGACTTGGCATCTAAACTCTATTTAAATCTCACTTCAGAGCTAAAAAGGGACATTATGCAATTGGTCTGCCCTCTTCTCTTTGTTTCTTTTGGGAAACAGGGAAACGGTTTCATAGTGCTCCTCTAGATCTACTACCAGAAATCTCTTAGGAAAGGTAGGGGTTGTTACCTGTGAGCGGAGAGCTTGCATCAGTGAAGGAAGGGGACCTGTCCTAGGGACTACAAAGTACTTGCACACTGTGACAAAGGGGACAATGACAAAGGCCTCAGACTTATATGGTTCTGCTCTTATCTCACTCTCACACAACACAACCTGAACTTGAAGAGTTGAACTTGAAGGAGAGTAGAAAAACACTTAGAGGGCAAATAGTAAGGTTTCCTTGTAGCCTTAAAGAGAGACAAGTGCTGATTCTGAATGAGAATTTTGACTGCCTGGGAGCAAATTTGCTTAAAAGGAGGAGATTGACAAACATAGACTATTTTATAGGCAGAAGTCCTTGAAAAGTTAGACCTTAAAACAGCTGCCTGTAGGATATGAGAGGCTGTAGTATTCTCAGTAGGCACAGAGGGATCTGAAACACTGTGAGATCAAATGACAAACAGAGAAACAAGAATATGGCATAGATAAAACGAGACTTTGAGTAGGCAGCTGGACTGCTCTTCTCTTGCAAACTTTTTTAGGTGCTGAATGGACATGTGTGCATCTCTTTATGAGATGGCTGCAAACTAGGCGATAACTCTGGCTTGTAGTGATTTAATTAACAATATTCACTTGCTGCTGTGTATTGGTTTTTGGCAGATGAACCAACATGCAACCCATGGATAAATTACAATGGCTCTGAAAAAATGAAAACAAGTCAGGATTGAATTGTTAGAACACTGTAATCTGTGACATGGTGAAGTCAGAAAATGTCTTTTGGAAGCAAAAGAATGTTGCTCAGAGCTAAAGCCATCAGAAGGGGTGTCTTTCAGGGAGCTAAAACAAACCCACTGAAGTAGTTTGGTGACCCCAGCAGCAGTCAGTCAGAGCTATAAAGGACCCACTTAACCCCGGAACATGTCACTCCATCAGCACAAGCATCTATTTCAAAAATGCACGTCATCAAAGAGACTGCTGAGATGAATTGCAACTATTAGCCAAACTCATGCTTCATAAAATATGCAGTCAAACACAGAACTCAAACTGAAAAAACCTCAAGCTCTCACTGCTGCTCTATAATGTTCCTTAAATAGCAGCTGGGAAAATTAGTTGCATGCACATCTTAATGAATGAAATCCAAACTGCTATCTCCAAGCTTTTGAGTGAATGCCACTGGTGGGTCATTCACCAATGATACTGTTCAGTTTATTGGCCTTTTTATTCCAGGCTTGTGTGCCTAAAGCAGTCATTTATGACAATGGTCTGATTTTCACAGCAAGTATTCCCATATGCTCCTGCTGGAATTGTAGTTTTCAGAATCTCTAAAAGAAGTATGCTTTTTGGAGTGGTTAAAGATGGCTTTTAGTTGTGTAACTTTCAGGCATCCCATATCAGAGAATTTAGGTCAAGTGGAGAAAGTTACAGCAGATCTCAGGCAGTTACTAAGCCCTGCCAAACCCCAGGGGTCAGCTTATTCATCAGAATTATATACTGAAAACTTGTCTTTGCTATCTGGGAGTCACACAGTCAGTCAGAAATGAATACTGCAAGCAGCACGAAAAACAATGTGGGGCTTGTTTGTTTGTTTGTTTGCTTGTTTGTTTGTTTGTTTCTAAATGGCATGTCTCCAACCATCTGGACTAAACATCCTGGGCAGCCCTAACGGGGACTGGTCTCCCTGATGACCACAGAAACTGCTGATGACCCAAGCAGAGCACATTTTGGGCATCACAGAGAAATAATCTGCTGAATGGTAAACTGCTGACTGATGCAACCACTGAACAACTTGATTAACATTTTGTTAGTGTTAATTGGTCAGGCTTTAGTACTACTTCCTTTTGGGCAATCTTTTCTTTCTTTGATTTTATCTTTTGGCTTTGTAGAGCTGTCTTGTCATGTTAATGAAATGTTATTCAGGGAATTGAGGTGGTATTCACAATATTTGAGATTTCTATGGTAAGTGGCATAAATTTCAACCTGCTTGTTTTGTGCTTGACCAGAAATTTTTCTTTGCACTTTATCTTCCTTCTTTTGTCAAGGAGGGCAAAACAAATGTGCTGGTATCTGATTTTTAAAAATAGTAATTTGACTGACCTCACTAGGATCAACCTGTCAAGGTAATGGACTGCCCAATGGACATCCATTCAGGAGCAGAGCAGGTAGGTAGTGAAGATGGGACTCAATTTGTTTTTAAACTTTGTTTTTAGACTTTTTTGAGGAGCATGCCTTTGCCAGGCTGTCAAAGTTTGTGCATGCTGAGCCAACTGTAGAGGGAATAACTTCTATATAGCCTGAGAGGAATCACATTTTTAAAACACCATCTCTAAATTATTGGGCTATCTAAGGCATACATGCAAAAATGTCACTTTGGAGCTGGTGTCACAGTTCTGGGATATGAGCTCCTATTACTGCCAATTTGCTGCTAATTGGATAAACACCTGAGCTATTTTTGCTGTTATGCCATTCTATCACGGTTAGTACAAGTGGGTTCCTGATGCTCCTGGGCTGAGCAATAACAACTCCAATAGGCCACCAAAATCATGCATGCAATATCCCAACTTTATGGGGCAAGAGCTGAAGCCTGGCTAGCTCTGCTTCATGTATTTGACAGATATAATGTGTTCTGTCCCTTAAAGTACCATTGTACAATTCAATATATGGCTTTGATGCCTTTGGGGGAAGCCAAAGGGAAAGGAGGTTTACTCTCTTCACAGAAACACAAGGACTTTGTGATCTCCCTCCCTTATGAAAATGAGGCCAAAGAGATAGAGTGTCAGTGAAGAAGTGCAGAAGCTCTCTTGAATCCACTGGGTGAGCACCCACTGCCAGCAATGATTCAAATCCCAAAGATTTCACTATTTTCAGCAGACTGAGGCTCCTATAAGCCCCTGACAATACTGTTATGGATGAATGCCTAGTTTTAAAATCCAGAGAAGAACAGTACGCAAAAATTGGAATACATGGGAAGTACTACATGCCTTCCTTACAATTTACCTGCACTATCTTTATGATGATTAGGCAACATTTTCCTGAGAGCCAACTGGGTCATATGAGGTAAATCATGTATTGAGCAGGTTTTTTTTCACCAGACATTGGCAGCAAGAATTGAATCTGACATCTTTTACTAGACATTAGTCTCTGGTTCTCTGGCTCTGGCTTGCAAATGTGTTGCCAAGAAGCTTTGCCATTCCTTTATAACTAGTATTATTCAGAGTTATAATTTATTGGAGCTTCTGTGCTCTTCTTGTCCTGACAAATAAAATAAAATCCAGAAATGTCCATTTCTGTTTATGACCAAGAAAAATATTGTCAATGTAGAGAGGTGGAGAGGATGAAATACCTAGAAGCAACAGGAGGAAGTTTTAGGAAATTGAATTTATGTGAATAGCTTACACAGGAGTCTTTTTGAAAAAGTCATTTTAAAATGAGGGGTCTCATATGCTTGAAAGGGCAGGACAAAGTGATGTTAATATAAAAATCCACTTAATAATAATGAAGCAGCTTTGCTTTTTAAATCTGTGCTTGAATGTATTCTGTGAGCAGTTAATTTCATTGATGGATTGTGTCCACAGAATGAAAGGTGAGGGTTTATTGGAAACATGTGTGTCTGCAAAAATTAGTTCAACACTGATTAAAAAAATTATTTCTGTACCCTGTCCTTTACCTTTACTTCCTCAGTGGAAATAGATTTTAAATCTAAAAAAGTTGCCTTTTATCTAGTTTGCTAGTAGTGTACTACTCTCATTTTTTCTTTTGGTGGTATCATTAAAAAAATTCGACATGCCTTCCTAATCAATATTCCTAGTTGTAGGACTGCTTCTGAGCTCACTCTCTGGTAATCAGGTGCATGATTCTAAAGCAGTTTTCAGTGCAAGTTTTGCACATTGCTGTCCATGTGATTCTGTCTATCCTTAATTAAACCTCCATGTAGTCAATCTGGAATTGGTAACTTTTCCACGTTGTACAGAGGACTGACTAAAAGCATGGCACAGACAAATGCTTTACTTACATTTGTTCCAAGTCTTTGCAAGTATCATCAGAGACAATCACTAAAAGGCAGTTCTTTGAATCCATGTTTGACTGCATTTCAGTCAAAATGCCTTGATTATTACAAACTCTTTGTCAGTCTCTCCAAAAATGTTTTGAAGGCAGTTTCCAAAAAGCAAGAAGTTCCTGCAAAGAGAAGATGTGTATGTGTTTCTCCACATGTTCTCTAGTGCACTGTAACCAGAAAAAATGCTGAGATTCAGAAAAACCATCAAAAAACTTTTCAAAGCATCCAGTCATTTCAGCCTGGGATACATGGCATGGGAAAGCAGCAGAGTTTCTATGGCACACTTTTGGCATCAAGCTGGATTTTTTTCCACCAACCATAGCTAGAATAATACAGTACAGTACAGTGTAGTTCATCCTGCACATGGTAAAGGGTAGAACAAGCAACCCTCTACAGTCCCTTTTTATTTCTGTGAGTGCAATTGCAAGGACCAAGAATGTCTACACATTGCAACTCAGTCTTTCAGTACCAGGTTTGAAAATATTGCTGTGTAACTCTAGGAAGTGTGGATCACTCAGTTTCATAGACATTTCTATGTGGATTCAATGATTCCTCAACCAAGTACCACATGTTGAAAAGAATACTGTTAGCTGAAACAAAATAAGATAGACATGGATCAGCCATTGTTATTATTCCAAGGATTTCAGATTAGACTACAGATGAATACTCAAACCAAATGTTACCCATGTAACTTTTAAATTACAGAATTGATGCCTTAGGAAGGCTGACCTGAAGAAGAGACTGGACAGAGCTAGAGAATGAAGTAGGTATTTATTGAAAGGCCTCCAGGATCCACCTTGGGCAGGACAGAGCCTGACCAGGGCTACACCCANATCTAGCAATAATAATAATAATAATAATAAACAGTAATAAACATCTAACAGTAGTTAGATTCATTTCACATGCAAACAACCTGCCCAGCATGCTATTAAAACCAGTTTTTAATAGGCCTAATCATGGAAAATTAGCAGAACATCTGTAAAGTCATATATCAGGACTATGCTCAATTATGAATTATGCTCAGTAAAAGATTACAGAGTAAGGTCTATAAATCTCCACCTAACATACTTTAGGTGTGCAAATATGAGGGGGGAAAAAAGGAACATACAGCTCTTCACCAGTGTTGCTGATATTTTTAGTGGGTACCATGGTTAATACATGCCCTACCTGTTCTACAGCTTCTGGAGAAGAGATTAACAACAAGTTTGTGTCGTGCCTCAATACAAATCTAGAGAAAACTTGCTGATGTTAATTGTGTGTAATGGATTAAATTTGGTGCAAAATCAAACTTTGGCTCTGTATCTACACTAAAAATATAGCTGTAGAGGGAAAAATAGGACATTTTTAACAACTTAGCATTTATTGGACAAGGAGAGGTCTGAAGAGTGCAGAATGGAAAATGGCAAACATCTTTCACAAAAATAAGAATTGCCCCTCCTTCATAGGCCTGGATAGCTTGCATGTGTGGTACAAAAATGTGTAATGGAAACCTGGGAAACAAAGAAGTCTTTTCAGGCTGAGGATTCCAGCTGTTCGCAGACTGTGGAAGAGAAAACAGACTTTATTCAATGTCTGCAGATGTTTCCAAACTTTCATAGTTCTAACATTTAAATTCAGTTACCTAATCAATATTAAAGATCTGAGGGAAAATATGTTGCCCATTGGATACAGTTTAGGTGGTGAGGAATACAAAGGATTCAAACATTCTCAGGCAGAAAGATCTGGTGGCTCATAGGCAGCAGCAGATGAAAACAATGACTGGAGACAGCCCATGCTGGAATGAAAAGTGAACATTCATTTCTCAGCTGCCCTGATGCAACCTCACTGGCTGTACTGGAGTGTGGTGTAATTCAAGTGTCATTTACCTACTAGGTCTGATCATCTGTAAGTGAGGATAAATTCCAACTTCAGTGGTGCAATTCTGTACCTACAGGATACAGGATGTAATTCTGTACCTACAGGATTCACAGCCGACAAAATACCATCAGCAGCGTGTTTTACAAATTTGGAAACAAATTCATATGCAGCCTGAAATTAAAACGTGGATTTTCTGGTGTCCACTCAAACAGGCATTGTTTGACATTTTACAGGGAGTAACCTCACATTTTCATATAGTCTCAGCAATACAAACTTGTTTTACTGAAAAAGCACACATGGAAGGAGTAAGGCCTCTTTTCATCTGACAAGTAAAGATATTTTTGACTGGCATGCACAACATCCCATTGTCACATTCCTGACTTATGCGTGCAATCTTCTGCAATGTCTATGCTGAAAACCATTATCACTGTTCACCCCTCAAGAGTTTGGTTCTTGAAGCATTCCATTTTATAGAAATAATTCTAGCAAATCCCTTTACTAAATTATAGCACAGATGGTGGTTCATTAATAAAAGGGGCCTAAATACATCTCACGTTAACCCCAACACACTAGGCTGCATTATGGGATAGAAAAAATTCTTTCCTCTCTACCATCTCACATGATGACATCAGAACAGAGATAAAAACATGGTAACTGGTGTCCTTAGAAATTCCTGAGATTTTTGGTTGCCACTATTATGGAAACTAAAGAAACTTCAGTTTCATGACTTCTAAAAAGGACCAAGCACTACCTGAGTTAAAGCATCTGGATAAGAGCAGTCCAGGTAAGTAGAAGTTCTTTGGAAAGCCGAATTCATATGAGAATGAATCCAGAAGTTTTAGTATAATCTAGATGAGGTGGTTCAGTAAAACAATATGGGCTCACTTGGTCTGTTGTCATATCTGGTTTAATAGAAAGGTTTTTAATTTTCTTCATGTGTAAGAAAAATTAATTTGAATCACCCATATCTGCATTCAGTATTCAAATCAATACTATATTGCTGAAGATCAGAATTTTCAAAATACTTGTTAGAAAATAACAGAGAAAAAATGACAATGCAGAAGTGTGCTGCTGGGGATTCAGGGGAGATTAGATGAGGAGAGAAATCAGAGCATGCTGCTCTGTGTACTTGAATAGGCAGATAGGCAGATATGTCTGGCTTCTAAGGATGGTGTGAAGCATCCTTCTGCCACATCACTGTGTCAGAAGGGAGTGAAGTAGGGTAAATTTATTTTATGCTCTGTCCAGGATACATTTAGAAAACTCCAGCTGCTAAGCCTGTGGGAAACAGGCTTCAGCTTGTCTAACTCAAATGTGTTAAAACAGATTCTGTATTATAACTGGACAAACCCCAAAGCTTTAATGCTTTTTGGAGAAGGAACTTTTTCTTCTCTGTGTTTGTATGAAACCTAGTGTGCCCAGAAGTGGCACTTCCTTCTAATAATGAACATGGAAACATGTAACCAGTCTTAACCCAAATCTTGAATTACATGACCTCAGTCCAAGACCTCTTCCCACAGTCCAGCCGGCGTGCATGTATGCATTACTCTCTAAAAGTTACACTCAAATTTGTATTTTTTTAGAGCAATCACTAAGAAAATCACCACAACAAAATCCTTGTCCTGGAGATGTCATAAATGGCTTTATATGGCATGTGACCTTTTGACTGAATAACCTCTGTCCTGCTGCCAAAAATATCTGATGAATAACTTTCTTTTGTTTTTAGTGGGCTCATTATTGATGAAGGTAGCTGGGAACTGAAAATCCTGCCATGGTTAAGACAGCAACATACTTTACTTACTGTGTCTTCCCAGATCTTAGAAACATGTTGATTTGTTTCTCACCTCAGATGGCCTGTCTTACATCTCATCTTCTGAAAAATTCTCCAGTTCCTATGCATTTTTGGGCCATTGTTTAATATCTTTTTATAGTGCGACTAGCTCAAGACCTTTCCTTCCTCACAAATCTAAATTTTCTTACTGCTTCACAGTCCAGGGTTGGCACAATTATTTCAAATGATCTGCTTTTCAGATGATTCCCACATCATTCCCAGACTGTGAGACAGCCTGTTTATGTGATGGAAAGTACCAGAGGGAACCTTATACTGATAGGCTAATTGTTTACATGAGTGAAAAAAAAAATCAAAGTAATTGGCCTTTCATACTCTGCATGTTCCCATGCTTCTGTCTGATTGTATCATCCTTGGTTTCCTGTGCTGAGCATCTCTCTGTCAAGTTCACTTCTTCCCCTTCACCTCTTCACTGTGGTCTATATTCCCTGTACAGGACCTCCTGGAAGAGCTCTTGCTTTCTAAGCAAGGAGCTAAGCAGATGGCATGCTTACTATCCCAATATTCTTGTGGGCAAGACAGGACAACTATAAGGAAGTAGCCGAGTGATGACACTGAATGGAGAATGAACTGATGAAAAAAGAACTGAACCATGTTAGGGAGCTAAAGGATAGGGCATTTATGCAGCTAGAAACAAGAAATCACTGTTAGCCAGCCAGCCAAAAACCATGTACCTGTCTGTGCCCCAGTTCCTTTATTGGATAGCATGGGTTTCTCTGCCTCATCCTTTCTTTTCCAGACTATTAAGATCCATGACAGAGGGATAATTCCTCTGCTCGTGAAAAGCACTTTTTTACACTGCTGTGATATTCTGCCCAGGACATTGGGCTCTGATACTATAACCATTTAAGTGAACTGGGACTCTCCCACTGGTGCTGACTGAAGTTTTTGTTACTGAGTGTCTGAAGGAAAAAAATTCCCTGTTTTCCTTTGTAGTCTGGCATGTACATTTCACTCTTCACTTGGAACTTTTCCTTTCTTATTTACCTGCTTCCTTCATTCTCAGAGCTAAATTCAGTTTCTCCTGATGTTTCTTTTCTGAGACTACTAATCTATCTCCACTTAGTCTGTCACTCATTGTTTATGGAGTTGGCAAGGAACATCTAGAAAGTGAGGTACTGCTGAAGAGGATAAGAAAGATAAAGCTAGACAATAAAAATAGCAGGAAAACCTGTCCTGCAGTGGAGCAAAATGAGTATCAGTGGAAGTTCTATATTGAATATATGTTTCTGGGAATGGTTAGAAACAAAAATGGACTTGATAGTATATTAATTCTTTTATAAAGAATTTTAGGACATTTTGAGAAACATGCTCAGAAAACACTGTTGCCCCTCACCTTATATATTTTTCTGCGTGGATTCAACCATTGGAAATCTTTCTTTGGTTTGCATGTTAGCCCTTATTTTTTCAGCACTCATGTAATTTTAGACCGCACTTTATAAATTACATGAGTGTTGAAAAGGTAGAGGAAACAAAGTTGTCTTGGGATGGGAGAAAGAACCATTTCAAAAGTTCTAGCCCAGCTGGCTCCAGCCCTGCAGTGCCTTCTGCATTAATCAGCTTCTCTGTGGTAAGGGAAAAGAGAAAAGCAAAGGAGAGAACAAACATGTTTCAGCTGAGTTAGTCATGATAGCTGAATATGCACCTGGTTCAGTAAAACTTAAAGTGCGATTCCATTCCATGCACAATTGGAATCATCAAAAATGCTCTACCTCCCAAGGCTTGCATAAACTTATACTGCTCAGGTGCTAATTGCACCTTGTTGACATCCATTTTCACAGGAAAATTTTGGTAAAGTGGGTTTCATTGCTCAGTTTTAATGCTCCTTGGTGAGGTTGAATTTTTGTCCCAAGCCTGGAGCACAAAGTAGTATGTAGCAACAATACTGCAGTGGCACAGCAAGGACTCTCTGAGGTTCCCCTTGTTCTTTATAAGTAATAACCACAAGTTGCCCCACTGATTCAGTAAACACTGTGATATTTAAAAGAAACAGAAGGAAAACAACTGGCTAATAAAATTGTCTGACTTTCTAAGCCTCACAAGTAAATAGTAAGGGCTACTACATTTATGCTCCAGCTACTGCCGAGAAAGAATAAAATCCTTTCTCGCCTAGATTATTATTATTACCATTATTATTATTATTATTATTATTATTATTATTTCTGGAAACAATTACTACAAAAAATATTCTTTTAATTCATCCTAATTGAAGGAAGTGTGACCCTGGAATGGGACTTAACAATCAGTCTGACTCTTCCAAACCACACAGTGCTGGGACAGTACAGTGGTGTCTATGACAGCTACAATTATACCTGAGTGTGTCTGAAGTTATGCTCGTAAATCCATATTTAAACAATTAAATAAGTGGTCTGATTTTCAAAAATGCTTCTGACCCAGCTTCTCCAGCTGACTTCAATAAATGTGTGCACATTCACTTCAAGAATGAAGAATGATGTAAGCTCAGTGGAGATCTTAAGAAGATGCTTAAATCTAAGCATCTAAGACTTGAAAATGCTGCCAATAATAATTCTCCTGGCTTCACCATGGGGATAACACACCAAGTGGATTTTAAATACAGGTGTTTCTACAGGAGAATAAGCAGTGTGATCAGAGGGACCTGATGTAACTCCTGGTTTTTGGTTCCTTCTGAAATAGGGAATTGTGTTTTAGAAACATCAGCCCGGTCTTTCCTACACCTGAGCAAACAGCCCACAGGAAAGCTGTCACAGAGAATTCTCTGACTCCCTGGCTCATCTTTCTGATCAAACCAGTCTTAACATTTTGGATTGCACTACTAACATGTAACAATAGAAAATATTTCCTCAAACTATTTTCTGATCATCATGTTTGAAGGAAACTCTCCTTAAAAAAACCCCTCATCTGTAGATATTCATACCTAATCTTCAGCTCCAAGTAAAAATAGCAGTAAATGGTACTGCTATTATGATATGATAGCATGTTATAATATAAAAATGGTAAAAATTACCATTTTTATACAGGACACACATTTTATTAAAACTTCATGGACTTCAATATATCCTTCTAGGGAATGGCTGAATGGTTCTTTTGGAAATAATTCAGCTGTAAACCTAATCTTGGAGCCACCCTTGTGCTGAGAAACTTCAATTTACTCTGACTTCTAGTAGCAGCTATACAGATCTGATTGCTGTGGAACAATTTACGACCAAAAGGAAGAATACAGAACAAAATGGAAGTGTCTTAATAATATTTGAATACTTGTTCTCTAAATGTAAAATAATCTGCTCGTTTCTGTGAGTCTGGTGATCTTTAGGATAAAACACAGTGGAAAACATTGTGCTTCAGGTTGAAAACGTGATGTGTTCAAGCAGAAGGCACTTGGCAGAATTTGTAAACACTGACCAGCTTCTCACCACACTCTTCATGTTTGAAGCCCACCTCAGTAAAACAAAATCAGCAGGACTGTATAGACCAATCTGGCTTCTGGTTTTGTTGGAATTAGAAAACTTTTTAGTTTTATTATGAAAAAAAACTCTTCCAAGAAAAATAAGAAACATTTCTAATTTTATACTGAGTGAACTATTCCACTGGAAAAAATTATGCAAAGCCTAAGCACAGGTATCCAACAACAGCTGTAATCAAGCTTACCACAGAAGGCATTAAACTAAGAGGGTAGTGTCTGCAAAACTCGTGTTTCTTTGATTTCCTCTTGGGAGAATGATGCTGGTGAGAAGTAGGCCAGCATTCTCTTTACTCCCTACTTACTCTGCTTTCTTTTTACGTCCTCTTTTCCATGCTCTATTTTCAGATCAGATCCCCAGACAACACAGAGATGGATGGGTCTGCTGGGGCATGCAAACACCACTACCCTGCTAATGCAGTGATCACTGTCAGAGTACCACCATGGGGTAGATCTACTCCTTTTACAAATGCACAGGAGACCTGATAGGCAGTGCTACCAGACAATTTGCCCAAGGCAATATGTAATATCAGTGGCAAAATGGATGTTGGGTGTGAGAACTCCTGCCACCTGACCTTCTTTTCAAGTCATTGGCTGCACAACTTCTCCCAGTGTAAGCAATATATCTTAAATGAAAAGGAAAGCAATGTGCAAAGCAGTCATGAAGGTAATGATTTATATTAAAAAGGCAGCTATGAAAATAATATTTTTGAAATCAAAGCATCCAAATGAGAACTGAAAGAATAATCACATTTGTGTTTTTAGCATTTTCAGTTGCCAGGAGGGCATTAGTCTTCCTGAGCTGTAACAGCAGGAAGTCTCTAAGTTGTCCATATGGAGCCAAACAGCCAGGCAGTCTGGGATGATCCCTGTGGCAGGGAAAGCGACATCTTCTATAGTAGACAAATGAATCTTAGAGAAGACCCTTTTGTATAATTCCTAGCAACGATTGCTTTCTGAGTCTCTGCAAAATACACACTTACATGATTTTGGAAAATATTCTTTGAAGTTATTTTTGCTTCACATATTCCTGATCCCAAGTCTTTGGTCCAATGACTTCACATGTTTGTGTGCTTTAGACTTCCATCATTCAAAAGCGATAGTTTTGTTCATTTTAGCACTGCTGTAGTTCTAATTACTGGTACTATGTAAGCAGTGATGCACATGGACAAATCAGCCCAATGGAGCATGTAAGAGAAACTTAACCATGATGGTGTATAAGCACGATTTACTACCCAAAATCACAATAAATTAACAAGCTGATAATCAGAGTTTTAACTTCTATATTTCTACAATATAATTCCACTACCCTCTCAACATTAAGCCTGTAATACAAACCACTCCTGTGGATGTAAGCTGAATGGAGATTTTCCTCCAAGGAATGCTGCTAGTCTAAAGAGATTTTTTGGATATGAGACAAACTACCAAGACACTTTTTTTATAGCACATCACTAATTTTAACATGCTGTCCCAATTTTAGTTTATTAACTGTTCAGCAACTCAGAGAAGCAATTGCAGGTCTTTTCATGTAGAAAAAGAATGAGAAATGCTAGAGTATTACAGATTATAGGACATAATTGGCAAAACATTGTCTTCCTGAAAAAATCTGAGTGTACAGCTAAGAACTTAAGATAAAGGAAAATGTTTCCCATTTGAGTTTGTTTTTTGTTAAGATTTGTCCTTTTCAATAATTTTTTGATAATGACTTAAACATTAAACATACAGCATTTGATCCTGGTGTCTTTTAGAAACAGGGCTAATAGGTAGATGTGGCAAAATGGAAAATACTCTGAGTTGGGTGACACCAGAACAGAGATGCTATACTAAAATTTCTCTACCCTGGCAAGAATAGGCATTTTGCAAAGTAATTCACAAAAGTGTGTGAACTGCAAAAAGAAATATGTGAATTAAACAGAAAGCAATATGGCATCCAAAAAATGAATGTAATGTAATTGCACTAGACACAGACACGTCTCTTGATGTTCTCTTTATCCTGAGAGAACTTAAATACAGTATCATGTCTGCTTCAGAGAGTCTCTGAATTGCAGATAGCTAGAATACATGACATATATTAATCTGAAGTTGCCCTCTTCTGATGCTCTTATTCAGCCATATGTCCCTAGTCACTTTTTGGTTGCAGGATCCTGGATCAGCTAGAGTTCAACTCAATTTGATCTGATACAGCCATTCGCTTTTCCATATATAATTAGCCCCAAAATGCAAAACATCAACATAGAGGTAATTTTAAAATTACCTCCTTTAAGATAGAAAAGAAGGGTGCAGCTGTTCAAATTACAGTGAATAAAAATGACACAGTTTGTTATAGTAACAACTATTTTGCATTGAATGCCTTACTTATCCCTATTTTTAAAGGCTGCATTTGGAAAAACTTCTTTTTAGCAGTGAAGAAAGGATGTTTTGAACATTGTCAGTAAGAGTTGTTTAAGGCCTTCACAGGTCTTCCTCTCTTAAGCATTTTGAAACCTTCTGTAGGTACTCCACTGGGTTTCCAGGCTTCCCATATTAGTGAAGATTCTGTCTACATTGCCAGGAGAAAAACCCAAGGTGCTCTGAAGTTAACCATCTGCCCTCTTGAAAGCAGGATAAAAACCAGAGAGACCAAATCTTGCCTGATTAAATAATCACAAGATTATGGCTCTGTAAGTAAACCGTAATTGCTGGTATAACAGATTTGGAGTATTATCTCTAAGTGTGAAGAGCTTAACAGCCTACAGAACAGACACTTCATGTCAAATTGGAATTTACAAGAGGTTTTCAGCTGCAGAGATTTAACCATGTGGGACTTGCTCATGATGAGTAAAACAGGGTCCCTAATAATGGGTGCTCCTACAAATACGATGTACTGAGGTCAGTGTTTCTTTAAAAATTCGTAATCTAGAACTCTGCTCCCTCTGATAACAGTAGCAGAGCTGTGGCTGACTGGAGGGAGAGCAGAGTGCTTCCCTAAAATGCACCCCAAAGAAGTTGCCCACGTCATTGGGCACTCTCAGACAGTGTCAGCACCCTTGCAGGGCCAACCTGTGCAAAGGCTTGGGCCCACAAGTCCCAAATCCTGGTCCTGGCTCTGCATTTGGGGCAATCTTTTGCAGGCAGCTTACAGTCAATATCTCAGTTATTCCATCTGCAAAATGGAGACGAAGACTCCCTCTGTGGAATAGTCAAAGACCAACTCAGAAAGAATTCCAAATAAGAACTAGATTTTATTATTATAAATAATAGTATCTCCAGGTCTATAGGAATATTACAGAGCCCTTTTTCCAGAATGATACAACTTTATTAGTTCTTTCACTGTTTTGTTTAAGGATGCTTTTGTCAAACCTCCCAGGAATTAAAACTTTCCAGGTCCTGTGCTATATTGATAACACAATGCAAAAGCCTGAATAAATAGTTTTCTTTCTATTTCCCCGCCACGTTGCTAAAAATATATGGGATTGGGTGATAAAAGAAGATCATATTTGCTGTTTCAGAAAGAGAGAGTTTTGTCCCTGTGCTACAGCAAGACTGTCCATAACAGGTCATTGCCAGGCAAAAGAAACAATTTTAAACTAATTGTCTGAGTTCACAATGGAAATGTCTTCAACAGGGAGTAGTGAGATAACGTAATTTGAGAAAGACCAAGCTAATTTCTAAGTACGGAAGAGAGGCTGACTGAGACAGCATAGTTAGGGTTCTGTTTTATTTTAGGGCCTGATCTCTGTTTAAGTATTTGAGGCAACTGTAATGGTACATATTCAACACAGCAAAGAGCCAGGTGCTGCAACAAGCACTAAATTGTTAATGCCACAAATGATCAATATCTTTTTAAGTTCAATATCTGTCTGTGAAATTCCCATTCCATGGTTACATGCATCGATGCATGCACTACAGAATTATGAAGAACAAGATAGACTTCTCAGCTTCAAAAATCCAGCTGAATGTCATTTTAAGACACATTGCTTACATTTACTTACATATGTCCTTTTGTCAATAATAGGAAATTGAATCCCTAGCACTGATCACACTGGTTTTATCCAAGAAAAGCTCTAATTGGGATTTCAGTTAAGAGACAGAGGAGAAAAGGAACTGCTGTATCAGAGAATTAAGCTGAGATTGTTAAACTTCAGTGAATTAGCATCTCAGTATCTTCCATATGGTCAATTTTGAACAATCTCTATGCTTTAAGCCTGACCACATCCTTCAGCCTCTTTCCTCCTCTCCCTCTGACCCCTCAGACACCTTTTCTTTAAAAGAGCTATGGAATATGCAGCATTAACTATTCTTAGGAGAGCAGCACAGTCCCTGCATGTTATGTCTCTTGGTACTGCATGGAGAAGCACTGTAGGCAACTGGAAGTCTTTTGCTTGAATTTTGTCATACCTTGAAAAAAAAGTGAAGGTGGCTACCAAGTCTCAGATACTGTTAAACGTTCTCACTAGAAACAGGCATTGCTGTGGTTACTGAAAACACTACTTTCAAGTATTTATTAAAAAAACCAAACATGTAAATACAAAGGACAAAATGAGTAAAAAATAAATCAGAACATACATCCTATAGGAGAATCCTGCTGTAATAATACTTTTGACTCTAGATGACTTGCATTTTGCAAAAAAATTTGCTCAATGAAACAAAAATAACTACTCAATATAAATTTAATGTGTATTTCCATATTATAGTTTCACAAATAAAATAGATGTCAGTTACTAGGATGCCTATGCCTCACAGAGATATTAGATGGAAAGGAGGGAAGCATCTTTTTAGGATTCTTTTAAAACAGCAGCAGGTTTTCACTTGATGTTTAGCTATTAGGTACAGAAATTACACAGCTGAAGAAAAGGGCTGATAGAACAAGGTGGTAAAATTGAACAGGTACAGACAAAAGAAAGAGAGAAAAAAAATGGCTGTCCAAAAAAACATTTGAATGGAATTGCCTACTTTGATGTACTTTTAAAGGGAACCCCTTTTCAGCATCTGTATCTCCTGAAAATCAGGTTAATTTTAGGTATCTAATGATACTATCCCTCCTCCCTCCTCCCACACTGAGAGATGCAGCATCAGCAGAGGCTTAGAGTTCTGATACATCTCTATGACATCATGCCTTCAATTTTGTGGGTTTTTATTTTGTGAACAGATGCCAGACAGAACAAAAAACTCCACAACCCTTTTGCCCAGTGAGAGGAAGCTGTTTTGCTGTCACTCAGCACAAAGGACAAGCAGAGAAGCCAGAGCAAACAGGGCAGGACAGAGCCTACAGGCAGGCTAAACTGGAAATTTGTGTTGTTCCTAAGATGTGCCCAAATAAAAAAAAATAAAATCATTATTGCTTCAACTTTGGAGACGCAAACTGTAATATATTGGAAACACTGACCAATTCATGAACATTGCTTTTCTAATAACTGCGAGATGAAAAATCCAACCAACTCTCTATAAAATTATTAAGATCATTCCTTGCTGAAATAGCAGATGCCAAAGAAAAACAATCAGAAAGTTTGACTTCCAGAAAGACTAGCAAAACGATATCATATTTAGAAGCTGGTCTCTGTTAAAAAGTTGGAAATAAAAGTATTGTTTTGAACTGAGTACAACTTTCCCCAAGCTTTTTACAGACATGACTGGCTTGTTACTGCAGCACAGCTATTATTCAGAGGCTTGTCAAAGGCTGTTTTATCTAATAGGTTCTACAGAAAATTTTTGTGATAAGCAGGAGCAGGTATAGAAGGGGCTCTAGTTCAGTGTCTCGCAGACCCGACTGTGTGGCAACATCCCCGTGGTGTGGGCTGAATGCTCATCAGTTTGCAAGACTGCCTGCCTGCCTGCCTGCAGACAACAGAGATGTGGATGGAGATTATTGCCAGAGGCTGATGAATTCTCAGTTAGCACAGCGCCCTTGATTTTTCCTGACATAGTGGAGGGAGAGCTCTGCTGGCATGCTGACCTCCCTCTCTGGTGATTCAGACTCACGTATTCATACCTCCCATGGCAAACCTCCCATGCTTCTGTTTTGAGTTTAGAGACCCATCAGCCTACTTTGAATTGGTGAACATTTCTCTTCCTGCAATTTAAACATGTTTGTTTGCTTTTCCCTGAAGGGAGGTTCAGTGTGAAATAGAACATGTTCTTTCTCTAGCTAATCAGAAACATATTCCTGGTGGTGTTGAATGAAGAACATACCCAAAAGATAAGCAGGCACAAGTGGTCCTTTTGTACACAGACACAGAGACGCACTCTCAGCAGGCCTCCTCTGGGCTGGAGTCAGATGGAGTGGAGATGAGCAGGAGGAAAGGGAATGAGACTTTGGATAGCTCTCAGTTTATCATGCAGACTCTGAGTAGAAGAGCTATATAGGGTATTTACACAGGGGAATTACTGTTTCCTTGTCATTTCCCTCCTCCTTCTCTCCCCCACACACTGAGTTTGATTCTCTTCTTCCTTTCTCCACTTGTTAGCTTCATTCACATACTTGAAGTATTTCTCATTTGGTCCCATGTCCATGAGATTACCTTTACAACACACGATGTGAGTTAAGAGCTGCATGAAAATCTCTGCATAGTCTGTTCTTTCATACAGTTGCATGACATGTAGGTAGCATCTACTAATATTTTAACCATGCTGAAACGACTATGCTGGCTTCATTGCATACCGAGCGTTTTGCTACATTTATCCTCTGTTTTTCCAATGAGACAGACATATGAACCCAGATTTTAACAACCTGTCTTAAAGGATCTTTTCTTAGACCCCAGAGTTCACTTAGTCAGTGGGACTACTCCCCAGAGAGGCAGTAATCCTGAAAAAACTCTGATGGGGACAGTGGATGATAAATTTCTACAGTTGTACTGTAATATAAATTCAGGAAAGGAAAGTTAAATGCACTTCTATCCTGTTTTTGCAGAGGTACCTCATCACAGAGCATGGGGAAAATAACCTAAATTCTTCTTGGCTCCCATACATGTGGGCTTTGAAGGCGATGCTCAGTTCCACATGCCCAGTGATCAAAAAGATGGCAGGACTTCAGAGAAGCAAAAAATGGCTGGGAAGAGCAATACCCAGAGGAAAATGAAGGTGATAACATATAAACTGCTAAAAGAATGAGAAATATTTAAACACAAAGAATGAGACGGGTATATTAATATAATATGAGAGATAGAATCAACAGGAAAAGATAAGACAAGCAAACAGATTGATATTAGGGAAAACTTCATTAGACTGAGTTCTGTTTGCTGTTTAATAAGTAGATGGGCAAATGCAGTAGTGCAAACCCTGGGAGATTTAAAACGAGACAAGGAAAAGCACCAGGAGCATGCAGAAGGGAAGATTCTTCTGCTCCTGGGAGGTGGAATGAACCATTCATTAGAATGTTCATCTGTGATATTTTAATTGGCAAAGTGACAGCAAAAAGCAGCGGAAGGTGGAGGCTGATGCTTTATTTTAATTGAAAAGGAAATGGAGTTAGACCAATTAGCTAGGAAAAGACAGTGGGGACCTCCCTGATACAAATGCTAATGAATTCAGTTTATGACAACTCAGTGAAGTATCTTTTGTCCTTGTGTTATTCAGAGGGAAATATTTACTATTAGAATTTTATTGCTATCCTTTAAACTTGTAGATTTTATAAGCCTTATTATGCTAGAACTTTCTTCACAAACCTTCGACAAAAGAGCAGAATTTTATGAGAATCTGAGAACGATTTAGGTTGGAAAGAATCTCTGGAGGCCATCTAGTACAAGTCCCTGCTAAAAGCAGATTCTTCTTTGAAGCTAGAGCAGGTTCCTTAGGATAATATGCAGCCAAATCTAGAATATTTCCAAGGATGAAAATGTTAATATTTCTTTGAGCCTCTTGTTCCAGTGTTTGATCTCCTTTGCTGTGGATTTCTTTTTCTGGAATCAAATCAGGTTTTCCCTTGTTATCTCAATTCTCTTGTACCATTAAATTGTCCCTTAAAATGACACCATAACTATAAAATATATAAACCAAAAGTTACAACACACTAAGGACAGATTAAGGCACATTTTAAGATTACCAAGTCTTTACAGGAATTTGAATTCTTCAGAAATCTCTCAGCCATTCTAGAAACATTTTTCTAGAATGAAAACTTCTTTCTGTCTACCTGTAGATGTGTAATCATCTGTTACAAGTTTCTTCTAATGGCTTTCTCTAACTCCAAGCTCATAGTAGTAAATTAAAACCCCAAGTAATAGACCAGTAAACAGATCTTTGAACAACACTGATCTAGTAAGGCATGCCTAAACAATTGAAAATAAATGTAGAAAAAATGGTGTATAGAACATTACTGTGAGAGCAGAACTGTGTGGCATGGTGACATACAGGTAGGAAACCTCATCATTTTGTGAGTTAAATTGATTTATTAAAAAATCCAATGAGACTGAAAGCGGGCACTAAACAGTGGTAATGATTATGAAATTTCCTATTGAGACAAGTCCTATTTCTTGGCAGGCTGGTCTTGGTTAAATTGGTCTGTGGACAACCCAAACAACAAGAAGCACCCAGACAAATGTCAATATTTGAAGTAAAGGAACAACAGGCATTTTGGATAGCAAGCACATTTTCTTTGGATCACCCACCTTTTCAGCTTCAGGTTGTTGAAATTTCAACAATGTATATTTTGAGAGAACACGTACGTGTCAGGCTAGGAGCACAGGTCTGTCAGAAGGATCATCCAGCAGTTAAGAATAAGTTGTGAGTCTTTTCTACAGCCTAAAAACAGAGGCATCTAAAACCAGACTCTTTCATTTTGTTGGGTTTTTTTGTTTTGTTTGTTTTTGTTTTTGTTTTTTAACACTTCTTTTCTGGTTGTTCTGCCAAGTTTGTATTGAAATACTGTGTTTGTTCTTTCTAAACTATCTCATGACATTTCTATGTGAGCTATAATACAAAAGATTTTGAACACATTGATGTACCCTTACCCTGGTTAAGAAGACATCAAATTCTACATACAGTACAGTACCCATGCATGTGCCTCAGAAGTTTTCAGGGGCATCACTCATATGTTACTGATCATTTTCTCCACTTTAGTTTGCAGGGAGAGAGCCCAAGGAGCTCAGGCAGATAAGCGTTTCAGGGATGTTTACAGGGGTGCTCACAGGGAAGAGACATGGGGTAAATGTACGGAGATAGTACTGAAAAAGTCTTTGTCATTTTGCTAAGGAATAAAGGAGCATTCATGCTCACCACTCACTGACTTTCTCCATATTCAGTGACTGAATTGATATTCTGTTTGTATCAGTCTGGGGGTATAATAAATCTGTCACTGCCTAATGACTCTGCATGTAGTCAAACACAGATATTGTGATATATAGAATTCACCATAAAATTTTATGGTGGCTATTATTACCATCATGTCTGTCAGCTCGAACACCTGCTGTTTGGGGAAGCAACTGCCAGTTCTGACATCTGAATGCAATCCGGAAAATTACAACCACGCATCACTCAAAATCTCGTTTCAAAGGCACAGTCCAAGCATCATAATTTCCTTGGTTGGTTGCCTGTTAGTATCATTTGTACTAAGATCTTGGAGATAAGTAGAAGAAGTTTCCAGATGTACAGCCATATATCCTAAGTCTCAGATCACAAGAAAAACCATTACAACTAAGGGGGTGTGGAGGGAAATTCAATTTTTTAAGCTATGAAATTATTATAAAGGTAGGAAAAACAAAGTCTTACTTTGTAGGGAGTTTGTCCATATGTTGGGTAGAACAAAGCAGAGAACTATCTTGATTGTCTTTGTATTAAGCATCTGGTTAAAATTTTGATCGAAAATTCACAAAACCAATTTTGCAATGTTTTCTCATGTTTGTGTTGGGGAAAAAATAAAGAAAATTTTCATTAAAAAAAAATCAACAAATACTGGATTTGTAAAAAAGTTTTCTTTCTCTTTAAGGACACATGGACAACACACTGCTTTTAATAGACCTCTGGATCAATACCTAAATAAGTACAATTAAGTGATGCAACCCATCTTGAGAGTAAAAATGAGCCTCATGGATTTACTTGGGGAGGGTAACAAGAAAGGATTTAGCACCCATTTTAAATGTGGGTGCTCTTACATCATGTGACATGGCAACAGAGGAAAATAACTTTCTCTTTCAACCCCACAGAGCAGTATTTGGCCTATGAATTTTCCTACTCTGTCTAAAAAAACAGCCCTGTGTCCTAAAGCCACTCCTGTGTTTCTGCTAATGTAAATAATGGAGATAGACAAGTGGTGTAGAGGGTTAAAGGTTTTGAGCAACAAGGAAGAATCTTCTTATTTGTAATCATAAAAGTGTAAAGCTCATGTTCTTAATCCTGCTTGGTTGAAGCTTTAAAATATTTTCATGCTGGTTTCAAGGCTTCATTGCTACAAGTTGTTGCAGTTCTGCCCAACTTGTTAAATACACACTTAACTGCGGCTGCTAAAATATTTGTAAAATCTTACCTCACAGCAAAATGAACTTGCATGGACATGCATAAACAACTTGGTGAACATCACAACTACACAGGCTGCTGAAAATCCTTTCTTTTCACTAGCACGTACAGCACAGCAATCTACTAAATGAGAAGTTTGCTTCTCTCCCTTCCCCTCCTGATAATATACATATTCAAATAAGTCTGAAGCTCATAAGCTTTGGTATTACTGGTCACCACAACCATAAAAGACGAGCATGAACTGAAGAAAAAGATGGAGAAATGAAGGTTTGTTTATGGTTTCCCTGGTATGGAGCTGGGTACTCCAATTACACTGGCATTGAGCTAAATTACCTTAAGTGAATTGAATCAGCAAAGTAGTAACTCAGCACCCTAACTTAGGTGACTAATCTAGGGTCTTCTCCTTCCTGGGCAAACTGAACATTGATGTCATTCGTCTGAAATTAATGGCCTCAATTATTTGGGGTGGCTGCTGGCCCAGTGATTCAGCTGGATTTCATCTGAAATGTCTGTGAAAATGAAGTTTTCAAAAAGCATTTATTTTAAGATAGACATCATTATGTCACCTAGTAAAACTAAAAAATAGCACCCACACATCTCTGCAAGAAATAATAATGAGCTCTTCCTTTCAAGCCATCTCATTGTAAGAAAAACTTCCTGCCAGGAAAAGCAGGAAATATTTGACCAGAAAGACATATCTTATGCTGAAGTCTGGGAGCTTCTTTCCAAGAAGAATTAATTCCACTACTCAAACCTTTCATGTACTCTAGAGTGAATATGTAAGCTAAATCATCAGGAGTGAGCAAAGACAATTTAACATGTACTGTAATAAGTAATAATTACCAACCACCATGAAAAATTCAATTCAGAAGGTTTTCATTTGATCTATAATGTTTCCCAGCTGCCCAATACATTGAAATCTCTCCAGCACTTCATGGAAGAATGTTTTCTCTTGTCCATATTGAATAAAGTTCTCAACAGTTAAAAAAAAATCTCTTTCTGAAAATATTCTGCCTGAAGGATTTTTAAAGTTTTTTTTACACAAATCATGGATTTCACTGGAGAGCCCACAGCAATAATTTTTCACTCCCTTAACCTAGAGAATTTCAAATGTTTTATTCTTTCACTGAGATCGAGGACACAGGTTCAGCAAATTGATTTCATTATATTTTTCAACCATTGCAAAAAACGGTTTATTAAAAATCCAGGACGGGTTAAATGTTCATTCTCAGATAGATGAGAAACAAGATAATAAAATACCTCAGACTAAACATTTACACATTGTCTGCTTGGGCTGGAGTGTACGGACATTTGACTTCTCTGGATTTCTGGTGGAGTCTTAAGCTACAGCAAACATTTGGCTGAACTGCCAATGGCACCAGTTTACCCAGGAGGTTGCAGGCACCCGTCCATCATTTCACGATTCAGGTTGTCTGAACAAACACAAAAAATGAGGAAAAGAAGCTGAAGAATGTCAATGCAGCAGAGAATGAATCTGGCCTTTGTGCTAGCTGGATGCCAATGCAGCATAATTCCCATCACACCCACTACTCAGACTGTGCAACATGCATTTTCTGTTCATCTCCTGAACAATTCCACCTGAAACATTTGGATTAGGACAGCTATCATATGGCTATTATTATTATGGCTATCAGAAAGGCTGAACTGCTTCCTAACATTTTAGCTGGACTAACAGCAAAATAATTTTAACAGCAGGGACTATTTATCTGAATTTCAGTCTACAAAGTCAGCTTTCTTTCCATGAGAAGTAAACAACATCAGGGACTTAAAAAGACATAAAGCTCATTGCTACTGAAAGTTGGTTCTAGACTTCCTAGTAACATATGCAAAAATCCAATGCTATTGTTCTAATGATGAAGGACACAAACAAAGCTAAAAATCCCTTTTCTCTCTGCAGCCTGGATGTGACATAATTCAATTCTGCATTAGCAGTAGAGCTGTTCCCTTCTTCACCCTCCATCCCCTGGCCAGGTCTTGAGCTCTTCCTCCAGCTTTCAGAGACAATTCCAGTCCAGGAGACAGGAGAAGGAGAGAAACTTATTGTAAGGATTGGTGATATTCCCCCTACAATAGGGTACCTACCAGGATGCCCCCACAAAAAGAGGTATGTGGGAACTAGATGTTGCTGGGAGCAGATCTCCCTGGGACTGTGCCTTCATTTGGGCTTAGTGCCCTGAGCAGTTCAGGGAAAAATTCTTGGGATATTGGGCTGCTTCTAATGCTGAACCAGACCTAGGCTGAGATGGATGGGCAGCCCTGGGGTGTCTTATGTCTACATGAAGTCAAGACTTTGCTGTTCATGTAATCATGTAGCTGCCATTCCCAGCTTTCTTCACCACTATGAAGTTCCACCAGTTCCATTGGAGCTGACCAGCTGGCCAACAGACCCTGTGAGCTGGATGTTTGTACAGGGCTGTCTCTATGGGCCACTGCACCAAGGGCTGCTGTGAGTTACCTCAAAAATGCAAGAAGTGAATAAAGAAAATTGCCAGGAAAAGGCTAGTAACACAACTGGGTCTGCATTGTCCAAAGCCCAGTATTACCTTGCTGAAAGAAATTGTAACCAGTGCACTTCCATGAGGCAGTTGAGCAAATGGGAGTTTTCATAGGCAGAATAGAAACTTCTTGATGTTGCTTAAGAGGAACTGCAAGGAAATACCAAGTGGATATAAGAGAATATAGACAAGGCAGAATTTACTGAGAGACACCTTAGCTTCAGGGTCTCTTTCAATAATACCTGCAAATTAAACTGTGTGTGGTTGGATACCTCATTTTCCTTTTAGGATCCTGAGAGATATATAAAAACCCATCAGAATACTGTGTGCCCTGGTGTCAATAAGTATCACATCCCTCTGTGGACAAGGTGTGATGGAGTAAAAGTGCTAATGGACACAGAGTGCTCCTTGACTTACACTCAATGGATCCTCCCACATCTATTTCTCCTCCTGGGTAGCTACTTATTTGGACTAGAATACCTCTCACTAGTAAAAATAGCTATAATTTCCAACTAATAGGTGTAGTGTGAAACAAAATCCCAATGTTTCACTTTTTGGTCAAACATTTCAATTGCTTTTATCACACAATCAACGTGCTTGGCAACAAGCTGAATGTAGACTCAAAAGAACATTCAGCTACTAACCCTACCCTAAAATTCTTATTTTTAATGTGTTTTAAATACAGTATGTACTGACCAAATTCCTGTTTTGTATTTTTACATTCCCTCTGAATTTTCTCTTGCATATATTATTACTTCTTCTGTCCTCTCCTAACCTATTTTGAAAAGTTATTGTTTGCCAATTTATAGCTGCTTTGTTTCACCTCAAAACTGGCTGCATTTCAGCAGTGGTCACTCATTACATCTAGTTTATCAGCCTCTAAAGGACTATGGGAAAAAAAGTGTTAAAGGGAATAAAAATCAATAATATAATTATTTTGGGTGAACAGAACTTTCACCATAAAGACATGCCATAAAGAAGACTGGAAGAATTAAGTTTAATGAAGACTGTTCACCATTTCTACTCACACTGAAAAGAATAGAAACATTCATTTTCTGAGAATGTGAGAATGTTTGCTGTCTCTGTACATTAGGCCCAGGAGGTGCAAGGCTGCAGCTAAGAAACTTGCTGGTTACTAAGGAATAACATGAGTCTTGAAAACTTGACATGCCTGATGAATAAGCCATTAGATTTTTGCTGTGACTGTTTGAGTCTTCAGCAACTCAAATATATGCTACACACAGCCCCTAAAGAACAGTGTCAGAGGTTAAAACATAGGAAAAATCAGTCAAATTTTGTGCAGAAAAGCCAAGAAGATTTGGCAAAAATCCCACACTTCTCACATCCCTCTGCTGCTAAAACATTTAGCCTGTGTTCTGATTCCTGTAGCCTCCTTCAGACTGCAGAAAGGACCATTTTTAAAGTACTGGCAATGTAGGCCTGAAAGGAGGTACATGAAGAAAATTTAGATGCCAACAAGTTAGCAAATTGGTTTATAACTCCCAAACTGCCATTGGACAGCTGATCATCAACAGTTGGAATAGAAATGCCCTTTGCCTCATCAACTAATTTAAACTCCTGTCTACTTTGGATCATATTTTCTGTTCAGAATCAACACATCCTTTTCCATCCTATTCTGCCAATAATTTGTTGACTGCCTCTCCTGGGGTAGGGGACAGCTGTACCTCACCTCCTTGACCAGGGAATTTCCCCTTTTCCAGCAGTGTATCTGCCAGCACTAGTGAATCTGGCAGCCATCACGTATTTCAGTAGTCTGAAAGCTTGAACTTTGCTAGCTAAACCTAGGGAAGGCACATGAGTTAGCTGGCCTGGATTTATCACTCATCAAAATCCTTATTAATTATCAGTTAAGCCTGAACTAGCATGAATCCTGCCCTCCATTATGCATTATATATGGACACAACCCATTAGAAACAACCCTAGCAGTTCCCAGGTAATCAAATTATAAGGACCATCTCATTTCAAACATATAGACTGTTTCAGCACGTACCAGTGATTTTGTTGCTAACAGCATCTTTGCCAACACCTTTCATCCCGAAACTTCAGAAAAAGCTGATGAACTTTAATTCCTAGACTAAATTTTCGTTATAGTTGTCTGGTATCTTTTGGAAAAAAGGAACTAGTAGCTTAGTAAACAGTGCTTTTGTGGATTTGGGAGAGAGGATCAAGTTTTATTAGCCAATAAAGAAGTAACAGCAGTCCTAGTATGTTTTACAGGATGTAGCAGTAGGGTTTAAAACAAGCCATATGTAAATGTACAACTTAAAGCTCTTTACGTTTGGAGATCCGATGCCTTTCTGGATCTGTCTAAACTTTTTGGCCTGAAGAAAAGGGGAAGCTGCATGGGACACCCAACACACTCCAATATTTGCAGTTCTGCATGTAGGGCACACAAACTCAGGGTGTCTGAGGACCTTGATTTTTCTAGTCTGGAGTATCAGGCTAGATTTTTCTAGAGTCTGGCAACATTACATTAAAGAAAAAGCCTCACTGTTTTTCCTGTTAAAACTAAATCTTTCGTTTAAGAATTAATTTGCCCATTCATGCCCCACCATTTCAATAAGAAGGTCCATAAGATATTGGCTGTCACAATATTGAGCTGCTGCTCCTCTGTATTGCTCTAATGTCATAGACAGGGAAATTTGATATTAAAAGAGGAGAGTCATGACAGTGAGAACAGACATTTGTGGGGTCAGCATTATAACTTTTGAGACCACTGTAAATAGACCACTTTTTATATACACACTGATGCCAAGTCATGATGCCTTCGGCTGGACATTTCTAGAAATTAATTCAGCCTTCTTTCAAGACAAGAAACTGACAAAATGTGGGAGTTTTGCAAAGAAATGGGACTTACATAGAAATTGTCTATGAGTCTGTCTTCCCATCTCAATCACTTGAGTTTTGTGAATTGATTTTAACTAAGTTTCAAAGAGAGGTAGGTAATGAAGTTACTTCAATTGATGTCAAACACTGCTGGGTAAAAGACAGAGTCTGAGAGAATGTGGGCAGAACTCTGACCTTATAAATACAATTTAATTGCAGCAACCTTACTAAAGAGTGTGCACGTATTCACTGGTAATATATACACAACCCCAGACTGGTCACAGCAATGTTGTCTCTTTCCAAGGGAAATATCAAAGTTAACGTGGGCAGATCTGAGGTTATTGTGGAGAATTTTACAATATAGCGAATGAAAAATCATAGAAATATTAATGCTTATATTAATTATGAGGACCTTATTAAGAGAGTAGTTCACAGATTTAAGGTCAGCCTGTAAATGTGGTGCAGGTTACTTCTCTCCTGCTGATCTCTCTCTTTGCCTGTCAATCTGTTTCTTCTTTTGGATTTTTCGTCCTAAGGAGGACATTGTAGTTTTGGATCAGAGAAACAAAGATGCAGTTGAGGGACACCAGCATCTGGAAAAACACCTCTGGAATTTTATCTGATTTTTACTGCTTTTCTCATAGGTTTTAATACAGGTGAGGGTTTGGTATTATTTAAATATCACTATTTTTTTTCAAATTTACATGCATCTTCAGGGATAAGTCATAAAGCCCCAAACTCTCCCATACTTGTCTTCACAAGAAAGAAACACACTTGTTCAAGGAGAAGAATAATATTTACTCCTAGATATCTGAAAAGTTAAAACCCCAATATTTTATGCCCATTCCCAGGACTGTTTGATGGAGTTGGTGGCACTCTCCACATTAGGAGAGGTCACAGGAACCAGTGAGGCTGGAAAAGGCCCCTAAGACCATTGAGGTCAACCAAGGTGCTTCCTTTCCTCCTAAAATGATACATACTTTAGAGAAGCAAAACATTTCAAATGGGATGGGGAAACAAAGTATCAGTTACACTTTCCTCCTGTCTCTCAGACATCCATAAACTGCATTCATGCTCCCAAGGCATCTGGCTTTATGGGTAGACATATATTTTAAAAGAATTGACCTTAGTGATTTGAAGTGCTTCCAAACATTTCCAAGAAAGTGAACAACAGTGGTTAGGTACAGCAGAGCAGCCTGCATTTGAGATTGGTCATCGGGTAAAACTCATTTATTTTCTGGACACAGTTAGAGGAACTGCCTCCATTCGGAACAAGATCCTTAAATATTGTGTATATAGAAGAAATTTTCCTAGGGATTGTTGTTAGGAGTGGTGCAAATGATGAAGGTTAAGAAACATTGAGAAACCGGATTATCCTTTTATCCAGCAGCCAACTTGGTTTTGTAAATTTCTAAAATAACATATTCCACAGACTGCACCAATGTAAGAGGTGTATGAAAAACTGCTACAAAAACTGAACCTGGCACATATCACCGCTTCTTCTGCTTGAAAGGTATTTGCAGGAAGGATGCCATCTTACTGGATGCACCCGTTACTTACTCAGCCTCGGTTTGTCATTTGTTTGCTCTGCTGTCTTTTGCATTTTATTTCTTTGGACAGAGTTTTATGGTCATGGGACAAACCTAAAACTCAGGTTCTGGTTTCTGGATAAAACTTCTGAATTAATTTCCTGTGAAAAATTTTCTTTTCTTTACAAAATAAGTTAATTTACTAAAATATTCCTGGCAAGTGTGTCCCAAATAGACTGAATGCTTTAAATTTCTTTTAGTGAAACTCAGATTACAATTTCCTTTAAAAATTCCAGAGACTTTTGGAAAAGCATTTTCTGCTCTGACCAGTGGAACTTAAGCTTACAGGTTGTGTCTGTTGCCTTCCTATCTTGGTGTTATGTCTAATAAACACAGGTAAGCCTGACATGTTCCCTTGCTCTAAAGTCTTCTGAAAAAGGAAAATCTAGATTAATCACACAAGGAGCTGAACTGTGTTTTTTTAATAATGGACATGAAAGCTTAAATTCACTGCAGAAATAGTAAGGTGTCATGAAGATTCCTATTTAAAAATGGAAGCATATGAAGAAATTATATTTCATGCCCAAGGAGGTTATGGATTCTCTTTCTTTGGAGGTATTTAAAACTGGACCAGATGAGGTCACAAGCCACCTGAAACAACTTTAAAGTGGTACTGCTCCACAGGTCTCTTCTAACCTCAAATTAGATTTTTCATCTTATTTTTACACATGTTCATAAATCTGCTGCCTTCAAAAGGAAGCAAGAGACACTTGTATCACACTAATACTTCAGGTTATTGAATTATTGAGACCTTTTCCATTTTGTGAGGGAATAGCATTTATTTTTCTTACTATGTTCAGGATAATTTATGTGGAAAAAGTAGTGTAGATGAATATATATTCTTGTGCATGCTCAAAGGAAGTGTGGATCAGATCACCTTTCTGTCCACAACCCACAGAGCTGCTGTGCTCCATTGGGACAAGATGTAAAAAAAAAAGAAAAAAAAAAAAACAAAACACACAAGTTTTGACTTTGTCTTAGACAGCGTTTGGGGAGAGTGTTTTGGGGATTAGAATTACTGGTGATGGGATTCTTTCTGGGAGAGCAAACCAAGTTTTAAGATCATGTTGGTCAAAGGAATAAAAAGACCACTTCTTCAGCAGGGTTTTCTTCAAAACCAAACCAAACCAAACCAAAAGAAAGCAAAACAAAACTGTCCTTTTGCCTCCCATATATCAATGATGACCATCTCAGCTATCCACAGGGGAAAACAAATACCACTTACTAGTACTTCACATACTTCATAAGTATACTGGCATACATTTATAGTGAATCATAAACACTTTCTTTATCATTTTTGTAAAACAAATTATGTTCTTTGATGTTATTAGCACCTTTGTCATAATATACTTACAATGCATCTCTATTCTTTTTTCTCAATACATTAAAAATAAACACAAAAGCCAGAACTAATGAAAAATCCAATAGAAGTATAAATAAGAATACGTTTTTCAGAACCTTCTTCCATTATTTATAGAAAATAATTCTGTATGCATCTGGTGAGACAAAGAGAGTGTTGGTGGTCTTGGACATCCCCATCGCCTACCTCAAAGTACAAATAACAAGAGAAACTGATAAGCACCTATTCACAAAGAAATGGCTCAAACCCAGAGTTGTGGCAGATGGCTTGCACATTTCAGGGGAAGCACAATATGTGATTTCAATTTGGAAAGTTCTGCATGGGACTGGATGCATGCTGATGTGTACAAAGCAGTGAGGGGAAGGGATTCAGACAAAATCACTGTATCTCTGACTTCTCTGGTGGTTGGTAACGTGTGTGGTATCCAGTAAAACTTCAGCAATCATTCCAGGCTACAAAGCTTTCTGGTGCCCGCAAGCAGTGCTTTGTAAACCCTGGGAAGGTTTCCTCATACATCTGTTCATGGTTGTCTCAGGAATCAGCTATTTTTGACATACCTGTGGACAGTAGTTATTTTCATCCTAGTTAATTTACTGTGTAAGTGGAAAGGGGATCTTTTGTTAGTCATTATTCAGAGCAATACTCTAAATTTTTTCCAGACAAGTCATTTGCCTATCTTGGTATCTGGACATTTTAGTTCTCTTTTAGGTTAAAAGCATTTACATTGCTCATAACTGTAGCATCACCACCATACAAGCAATTCTTCATAAGCAGAAAAAAGAATTCTTTTCTTTTTCCAAGGTGAAGAGCTAAAATGCAGACCCCACAACACACACACGCACACGTGCACACGCACACACACGCTTGCCTTTAAATACAAGGCTTAAAATATTTTTCATGAAGCATTATTGGGATTTGGAACTTCAAGCAAACGTTTCTGAAGACAGGCCAGCTTTTAGAATTCTTATTAGACATTCCTCATCAAAAGCTAGGAAATCTGCTTCTAATGGCTTTGCTTCTTTTTCTTCCTCAACTTTAATCTATTCTCTCCTACTATTACTTCTTGTGAACTGTGGAAAAGACCTGCCTAGGTCATGGGATTCATGATATAGGAGAGCCAATATAACTGAAATATGCTGGGATTTCTCCTGTTTTGCAGGCTTTGTAACAGTCTGCAAATGTTCAGCTATAGTTTCAAGCTGACTCTATTTTCTTATTCATTCTGCCAAATGTCTCCTGTGGGACAGCACACTATCTTTCATAATAATGGTATGTTTTTCCCTCTGAGCATCTTACAGCATGCTGGAAGCTAGATATCACGCTCAGAAGTGCTGACAATTAGTCTGTGTGAAGGAGAACACCATGCAGAGAAAATCAGGAGGCAGCAGTCCTGTGAACAACCACTCCTTCACAGAGATTTTCTTTTTGTTTTTGGAAGGAAACAGGTTCTGAAGCAGAACTCACTGGCTCCTATCGCAAACTGGATTCAGAGTTCCAGGGTGACTTGAGGTGAATTATATAGCCTTTGCCATTTTTAGGATATGGGAAGCATTTACACATCAGAATTAGGCAACTGGCATACACATGTAAGCAGAAACAGACCTTACATGCTCTCTTCCAGATTATTTAAACCTGTCACCATGCAGAAAAGCTGCAGCCTTTCTTGACCACATTAGACTTTTACAGTGTCTGTGGTCAGAAGATAAATGGTCAGAAGACCCTGTCCTTAGTTTGATTTACAGGCACACTTTACGCTATTCCCTTACCAGAGCAGGGTTTAAAAGGGATCTGTATCCGCTTTAAGACCAGACAAATGTGCTGCCAACTTTAAATGCTATTGAAAATCAAGTAATTCATATTTGTGTGTCCCATTTCCCTAGCAGATATAAAATATTGTTTCCTTTATTTCCTTTATCTCCTTTATCTCTTATCTTTCTCCAATGAAACATTGCTGAATGCAAGAAAATCACCATCTTCACTTCATGTGTGAGATGGTGTGATAAGAATATGAAACTACAGAAGAAAGACCTTTTTACAGACCCTATTTGGATTCAGTCATTCTATTGCCCTTCCAGTCTGAATTAATAATGTCTATGAACAGTTTAAGATCATAAGCAGCTCCTGAGAATATTTTCGCTACTTGTGTTCAGAATCATGCCTGGATATCAGCCAGCAGCGCAGACTCTCTCTGCTGCTGCAAGTTGCCTCCCTTTCCCTGCATCTCCTCAGGACTGACAGAGCGTGGGAGGACAGTTTGAGCCCAGAACATCTCTGCCCTCTTGCCTCTTTCTTTAGGGGAGGAAAGTGGGGAAGCCCTTCTCTGGCTTCACTGGAAGAGTATGGGGAAGAATTGGCCTTGAATCTACACCTGTGTATCCTGTAAGCTGTCTGATGTAGGAAGCAGAGATTCTCATCTCTGAAGAGGCTGTTAAATGGAGCCTGGTGTACATCTTAAGGACAAGGAGTAGTATCCCTTTGGGAGAAGCCACAGTGAATACTAATAAGCATTTAAGCAAAGTTCAGAGAAAGGAGCTAGCAGGTAAAGGGAAGAGCAAAGAGACAGGTGGAATATTAAGCTGCACAACAGCAGTCTCAATCACCTTGTCAATCATTATCAGAATCAGAAATCAGTGTGTATCATAGGTCACGTGCTATTGGAGAAAGGGCAAAGTTCATTTTTCGTTATGGCCCCATGTTGAACCAGCAGTGGTTTCATACATAGTTCTCAAGTATATCTGGAAAATATATTGCACAGTTCTTACTTAAAAGAAAAGAAAAGGAAAAAAAAAAAGAAAATTTTAAAAAAAGAAAATGGATACAATAAATTACCCACCAAACCGTGTGCACAAAGAAAATAAAAAGACTGTTTGAACAGCTGGAATTCAAAACTTGTTATATTCCTGAGTTATTTATTTTAATAAATGAACAGCTACAATTAAGGTTAAAATGATCATACACACAGGAAAAGAAACAATCCTGTTATTACGGCTTCCAAGAACTTGTACCCTGTGACAGTGCTGGTAGAGGGCCCTGTGTTATTGGTGGTAACTTTAGATAGACATAAAAGCATTTTTAACCACAACCACTTGAAGCACATGAACTGCTGTCCCAGCTAGTGGGGATCAAGTGAGTGCAGGGCTGAGGCTGACACATTTCTGCTTTCATATTCACTACCTCAATACTTTTCTGAAGCTCCAATATTGAAACCAGACAAATTACATTCTCTGTAGTACCCACAAGAGTGGTTGGAATCAACCTAACCAAAGTGTACACCGAGGGTTTTTTTATGTTTGCCTCTGTAGTTGTTTCTGGACAGTACTTTACTTAAACCTGAGGGAGAAAATGCAGCCTTAAGTCTCTTGGGTTTTTTACACGATAATTGGCTATTATGAAAAGTATCCAAGTTTTCACTCCCACTCCTAAAGGAGAAAAAGCAGGTCACGGGGTAGCTTAAACCTTTCAAAATGTCATGATACCTTTCCAATCCACAGTTGGAAGCCTTGACTGTGAGGAGCAGAGTTTGTGGACGTGGATCGTTGTACCTGCACAGAGCCCCTGGAGGAGGATGGTAGAAATTCCTTAGGAGAATCAAGCACAGAGAAAAAAAACCTCAGTATCTGCAAGATTTTGATAAGAGGGATGCAAGCATTCAGCAGAACTGCTTAAAGTACTTTCATCAATAAATACATTTGATCTAATGTTAAGTTGTCTGAATTCTGATTCCACTTTGCCAATGGAGTTGGTATGTAGCAAGCACAGGGAAGCTCCCCACTTTTTGAAGAAATGCTCTGGAGGTAGTAAACACTTTTATGTGGACCTCATCCAAGAATTGCTGAAGTTAGTGAGGGCAGGATTTCAACCTCAAAGTAATTTTTAAAGGTCAGTGAAGTAAAAAGAAAGACTGCTATTGATTTTCATGGGCTTTCAATGCACTTGTTTTTCACCATTGGGAATTTCAGTCAGATCAGAACTTTGTAAGTCTGATCTGAGCAACAAGAAGTTGCCTTTTTGTTAAGTATTTTCCAACACCCAAAACTATTAAAACCACTCCCACATTTCAGTACGATTAGCTGTTGCTGTTCAGGTCCATGGAGAAGGTCCAACCAGAAAAAATAAAACCAGGAGAGAAAGCTATATATTTTGCAATCATATTTCATCATTTATGCAACAATATGCATTTTTTTCCTAAATGACATTTAATTGTTTTCTTCTGAGGAACTCCCTTTAAAGCAATGTTTTCCTAAATAAATCCAGAAGTTTCTACATGTCTGACAAATGACACATCCTGTATCTAGTCTGATTCCAAATAATTCCACTCAAAGACATGTTTCCTCATTTTGTTAGGTGAATAAAATGAAGATGATCAGACTTGAGAAAAAGTATTGCTGTTTTCCAGTTCCTTCAGTCAAACTGCATGTCTGCTTTTTTGATTCTCTATGGGTTTTTTTTTAATGCTCTGTAAATGAAGCATAAAACCCATTAGGCCAATAAATGAAGGAGATACATCTCATGCATATGCTTAATAAGGGCTCAGGAAAGTAGTAAGTACTCTGGAAAACCCTGTCCTTCCTATCCCCTTCCTCCTTCCACACACATGGAGCAAACTCTTCAAATGAGAGAGAATGAATATGGTAAGTCTAGGAGACAGCTTCTATTTCCCACAAAAAGTAACTGAAGAACATGATGCAATTTTAGCTACTGCACCTGAAAGTTCAGAACTGAAGAAACATTCATGGTACAGCATTTAGTGACAACAGCAGACTCATTTGTTTCAGCTCTAGTAGCCAGTTGTATGGGCTGTGGTGTGCCCTCCTTCAGACAGGCAGTGGTCCCAGAGAGCTGGGCCAGTCACCCTAGAATTTTCCTGTGGAACAGATCTTCCCATAAGTGCTGCTGTATTTCTCATGCAAAACATTCACTATTGCTCTAAGTCCAAGGCTGGCTTCTTTTGGAGCCCATTATTGTCCTACTGTGCTTCCCTTCACTGCGTTTAATTCAAAGTCATTGACTTCGGTGGATGGGCAGTGGCTGGATCAGAGTAGCTGATGCTCTCAGCTGTGATGCAGAGCTCTGGTTAAGCTTTTCTCTGGAGCCTGTGTGGAAGGCAGGAGCTGCCTGCCCCTGCACTAACACTTGAGAAGTTTCAGAGAAGCTGCTTGGACCCTTCAGGTCATGCCATGGACAGGCCCCTGTATGTGGGAGTGCTGCAGGTTTGCTCAAAGGTAGCCAGGGGTCTGGGCCAAGAGGAAGCAATTAACAATTGCTGCAGGGAATCTGCATCACTGGAGAACACAGTACCTGTATGAGCAGGTTTTCAGAACATACCGCTAAGACAAAAAAGGGTTTCCTGGCATCAGTTTGGATGGGTTTATTTTGAATAAAGTTAGGGGCTTTTTTCTTTTTTCTTTTTTTTTTTTTTTTTTTTTTTTTTTTTTTTTTTTTTTTTTTTTTTTTTTTTGGGGGGAAGTTTTGTGGGGGAAAAAAAATTG